>CM076580.1:986398808-986528095 GCA_034641835.2 Pinus albicaulis | reverse complement strand
CAAGGTTCCTCCAAGAACTTATGTTGTATGAGGGCAAGAATTGCTGGTTTTAGAGCCCAAATTAGTTTCTTCCCTTCTAACTGGTTCACTTCAGAAAGGAGTGCATCCAATTCATCTAATTTGAAAAGAACTTTCCATGTGACCCTCATGTGCTTCGAATATGTCCCAAGTGCAAGGATTTTGTGTCCTAATTCTTGTTGATCTCTGGTAGTATCGGATGTGCTCTAAGTCTCAAAATTTGCAGAGAGGCTTAGGAACATATATTCCACAGAACCCAAAACGGATTTGGAAAATTCCACACAGATCGTGTTTTATGAAAATAATTAATTATTTTTAATGAGACCCTAAGTCTAAACTTAGGAAATTAAAATAATTAGTGGATATTAATTAAAACAAAGTGTGAATCTTATAGAAAAGTCAGAGATCAAGTCAAGTTAATCTTAGCAAGTGATTAACGATTTAATCTCGGCCTAGGTTGCGGGGAAGCGTCCCCCCCCCCTCGTTCCCATTTCCGAAACGCGCTCCGTGCGGGAGTGTTTTGGGAGCGTTCGGAAACGCGCTCCCGAAAACGCTTCCTGAGGGGAGCGTTTTCAGGAGCGCGTTTCCGAACCTGTTAAAACGCTCCCTGCCTTTTCGGGAGCATTTCCGGAAACGCTTGGGAGCGAACGCTCCCCGAAACAAAAAACGCTTCCTGCTGGGCGGAAATTTTTTTCAATGAAAAAACGATTTGTTTAGGGCCATAAATGGGTTTTAGGGCTGATGTGGAGGTAAGAGAAGCATTGACATTTTATGGTAATGTTAATTCTTAAAGTAAAATTTTTAACATTACCATGAAATGACTTAGGATGTTTAAGAGTGGTTTCGACCTCATTGGATTTCATATGGAGAAACTAGAATTTTAGGTTTCACTCAAAATTCAGCAGACTTAATGGTTTTCAGGGTTTCATGGTTTGGGAATTTGCAATGTTTCTATTTGATTCTATCATGTGTAAGGGTATGATATTGGCATTTGATCAAGAGCATGAAGTCCTTTAAGAACCTTGATGTACCCTTCAATCAAAGGAAAACAACTGGTTAGGCATGCTAATCTTTTTCTACCGCATTTTAAGGTTGAGGAGATGAACCCTTCACTCAAACCAAAATCATTGGTTAGGCATGTTAAACTTTTTCAATTTCTATCATGTTATATGGTTGAGCAATCCAAGTCTGAAGACTTTGAGCTAGATGATGTTTATGTATCTCTTGTTGATGATCCCATTTCTAGTAGCGATGAATCAATGATGAGTTTCATGAGAGACCATGTTGCTCAGTGATTTGTAGTTTTGATGTCTATTTTTGCTACTACTACTACTACTAAAGTTGTAGAGGAGTTTTAGGAGTCCTCAAACTTTGAGCCATATTATTTATGTAGCTCATGTTGATGATCCCTTGTCTAGTAGTTGTGATGATTTTGATCATGATGAGGAGTGATCATGTTGTTGATCACTAATATGTAGTCTTGTATTAGGCCAATGGCCTCATAGCTTGTAGCATTGTTTTTGGACTTTATGGGCCATTTGGAGCCTCATTGCTTATGTATTTTTCAATGATATGTATTGCACTCTGTGCCATTTTGATATATTCACCTTTGCATGGTATATAAATGAGCAAACTTTGCATATTTTGTCTCTATTGGCTTGGAATCATGGTTGCAAATCTTAAAAATAGTTTTTTTTATTAAAAAATAATTATTTAATGTATTTTTTTAAAAATCGGTTCATTGAGATCTGACCGCTCCCGGTTAGACCGGTTCCGGTTAGAAACCCGGTTCATTAGGTCCACCGGTCCGATCACCGGTTCCGGTTTTAATAACTATGCTCACACAAATCCAGAAGTACAAGAGGGGTACATGAAGGCATTGGACAAGTTGGTACCTGACAGGGAGGAGTGTGCTAGATTGTGCCTTGAATTAGGCAAATACTTCAGTTGCACTGCTAACTTTGGTTCTTTCCATGCAATGGAAGACGGGGATAGATTTGATGCTATCACATGGTGGGAAGCATATGGCGGCATGGGACTTTTGCCAAAGTTGGCTAAAAAAGTTCTCTCACAGGTTGTGAACACTTCTTCTGCAAAGAGGTGTTGGAGCACCTACAGCTTCATACACAATGTGAGAAGAAATAGGCTGAATGAAAACCGAGCTGAAAGCTTGGTTTATGTGCATTACAACTTGAGGTTGTTGAGCCATTACTGTGATCGGGCAAATGAGGATCAATCATACAGAGTCTGGAACAACAACCCAGAGGATGATAATTTGGAGGACGGCATGTTACATTTGGAAGAATTGGAAGCAGAACTTTTTAGGGATGATGATGAAGCATCAGCAGCACCGCCACACACAGGGCCAGTCCCACCATCTACTGGTAGCAGTGCGGGTGCGGGTGCCAGTGCCAGTTCTCAATATCACACTATTGTTCCTTTGCAGATCCAGCCTCCACCTTCTAGTCATGGTCGTGGTACTCCTGAGAGTACTAGAAGACCAACATTTCCTCGTGGCTCGCACAAATTAGACATTTCTCGTGGGCGTGGCAAGGGGCCAACCAGTAGATAAAATAGATTTGTTGTTTACTAGTCTTTTCTATTTGTTGTTGACAGTTGAACAGTTGAAACTTGACTTTTTCATATATTTAATGACAATTTAAGTTTGAAGTTTGAATTTGAAAGGTGAAACTTTGAAGTTGGCATTTATAAGTTTACAAGTCATTATGAAATTCGAATTATGAATATGATGCTTCATGAAAGTTATATGGTGATCAATGAATCAATGATGATAAATGTTATATATTGAATTTTGAAATCAATGAATCAATGATGATAAATGATATACATCAATGATGATAAATGTTATATATTGAAATTTGAAATCAATGAATCAATGACGATAAATGTTATATATCAATGATGATAAATGTATATTGAATTTTGAAATCAATGAATCAATGATGATAAATGTTAGATATTGAAATTTGAACTCAATGATGATAAATGTTATATATTGAATTTTGAAAGCTTGAAACCTTCACATTGATGATTCGCGAGACTCAAGAGTCAATATGTTGTATGCTTCCAACTTGTGGGCGTGGTTGATGAAGATTATAACTTCTAGATGATTGATGTTATATGATTCAATCTATTTTTTTATGTTTTTTATGTCTAATTCATCATTCTACATGTTTTTGTTGACATATATGCATCAAAATATAAAAAATATAAAAAATATTAAAATATATATATATATAAAAACGCTCCCAAAAACGCTCCGGACTGGAAGCTTTTAAAAATGGCGCTCCGCGCTTCGCTCCCGCTCTCGCTCTGCGCTCTCGCTCCCGCTCCTGCTTCCAAGTAACCTTGATCTCGGCCGTTGAAGACTCAACGAGAATATTATAAGGACTTGATGGATCAATTGGAAGGTACATCGAGACGGAGAAAAAATCCAGAGATCAAAATTCTTTAGGGAGCATTTCTCAGGGAGACGATCGATCAAGAGGATTCTCACAGAGAGGGGTAGGGATAATTTCCGATTGGAGATTTTCCTGAGCCGGGAATACACTGCAGATAAGACAGAGAGCAGTATGCAGAAAGGCGGCGTAGCAGCTACGTAGAGCCAACAGAGGCAACGCAACAGCCTTGAGGAGTTCCGTGATTCAGCTGAGGATCAGTTAGAGCCAGTGCCGGAGAGCCGAGTTGTGAGACTGGAAGGGGCCAGAAGATCAGATCCATCCAGAAGAAGATCCAACTAGTAGAGGTGATGCAATTCCCATGTAGAGTGATGCAGAGACTGCGTAGAGGCAACGTAGGGCTCATCAGCTCAGAGTTTGGCCAGTTCGGGTTTCCAATGTCAGTGTGAGGTAAGCTCACAAGCTTTTTGTCAGTCAGATTCTCTCTGTGGATGGTCAGCGAGGCATCCCAGGTTGTGTTCAGAATTACTGCATAATAAATAAACCCTCAGCTGTTGTACTGGTTTTCTCGCATTGGTTTTTTCCAGGGACATTAGTCTAAAAATAACGATGTCATGTATCTATGATTTATGCTTGCTCAGATCTTGTTTCCGCACATTTATTTTATTCAGTTAAATTTGTGAAGGTTGTAGTGTATGAGTTTTCGATATTTACCGTTGAACACAGTAAATAATTTGTTCAAGGAATTAACAAATAGAAGAATTCTCATCAGTTGTTGTAGTAGGGTTCCAGATCTAGGAATTTCACATGGTATCAGAGCTTGTTTAGCAGTGCAGGACGAGAAAGAGAGCAGATCCAGTAGATCCAACGTTGAAGAAGAAGTCGGGATCAAAGAGCTGCGTAAGAAACAGATCAATCTCCCCAGTGATTGTGCAGTCCAAGCCAGGAGGGCTAGATTTGCAAGTAAATCTCTCTCTGAGTGAGCCGACAGAGAGGTAGGATTTTCCAGTTTGCAGTTTGTCAGAAGCAGAGGGACCAGTGCAGCAGATTCAACGCAGATCAACAAACTGGTGGGATGCAGTTTTTGTGTAGCAGTGATTTCTGGTGCAGAAAGCGTCAGAAGAGAATAGCTGAAGACACGTTTGAGGAAATTTTCTTCCTCAGGGAATTCCTAGCCGAGGAATTCTAATTTTCGATAGTTGAGCAACAATGTTGAGTGGCAGATCTACTATCTCCAGCACGGAGTGCGTAGGCTAGGCCAGAAGCTGCGCAGAGGAGAGAGAGGGAGCTAGTTCGACATTTCTTTTCAGTCGGCAGAAATGGCAGCAAGTGGGCTGAGAGATCAAGATCGGTTGGAGGGAGCCTCTAACTATGTGATCTGGCAGGCTAGGATCATATGCTTGTTACATGAACATAATCTCAAAGCTTTCATCGATGGTGTGGTAGCTGTACCAGTAGACGCAGATCCACTAAAAGCATACAAGAAAGATATGGCAAAGGCAAAACGTTTGATCCTCGACGGAGTGAGGGATCATGTCGTATGTCACATCGTCAGCAAAGTGACAACTAGAGAGATGTGGCAGGCCTTGGAGACGCTATATTAGGGATCTTCCGAGTAGCGGAAGATGTTCCTGGAGGAGAAGCTACATTCTACAAGGATGTAGAAGGGCGAGCGCATCGATCCATTCCTATCTAGACTTCAGGAGAATCGAGATCAACTGGTAGTTGTAGGATCAATGCCTCATGCCACTGAGATGGTCAAATTTGCCCTGAACTCAGTTTCAGATGAGTGGCAGGTCTTTGTCTAGAGCAACCTGGGCAGAGAAAGGTTGTCGGATTGGGAAACGATGTGGGATTCTCTTTAGGAGGAAGAGATGAGGCAAGACATGCTCAAGTGTAAACTTGAGAGCAGCAGCAGCAGTGGGTCGAAGCTCAAGGAGGAGGAGGAGAATGCAACCCTTGCATCAAAGGGGCAACAGGAGTAGTAGAGACATAAGAAAGATGTCTCAGAGATCAAATGCTTCGGGTGTGGCGAAATGGGATATTATGCCTCATAGTCTCCTCTCAAGAAGAATGACAAATATGAGAAGCATGATCAGCATGTTGCAACCGCTCGGATCGAAGAAGAGGAGTTTGCTATGATTGCCCATATATCTCCTGGGGAGAATTTGTTGAGATTTTGGGTAGCATCGAATGTGCTCTAGCTTCGAAACTTTGTGGAGGGGCTAGGACACATGCGATTTCCAAGACCCATAAATCGTTTGGATAAATTCCACCTGGTGTAAAAGTTATTCAAATAATTAGATTTTTTAATGGGGACCCTAAGTCTAACTTAGGGAAATTAAAAAATTAAAGTGAATTAATTTACACATGTGGTGAGAATGTTCTAAGTGACGTGGATCGAGCTTTCTCTAATCTTAGCTGTTGATTAGTGATTAGATCACGGTAGCTGATTTCTCAACGAGAAAAGTATTAAAGGAAGGCTTGGGGTCAGTTGGAGAACACACGCACATTGGCAGAGCACTAAAGCTAAGCTGAAATTCTAGGGCGTGGTTTGCTAATAATTTCAGAGAGAGTTTGCAGTGCAGTGAGGGGTAGTATTGGCGATTCAAGGCCAAGAATACAACAACGGCAGAGAGGCAGCGTATCCAATAGTGCAGAGAGCAGCCAGTACTACGTAGTACAGCCAGAACCCAGTCAGGGGAAGCGCAGAGGCAGCAGGAGCCCTTCAGGGGTGATGCAGACCCAGTCAGGGCAGCACAGAGGAAGCTTAAGCCCAGAGAGGGTGACGCAGGCCCTTCCAGAGTAGAGCAGAGGCTGACGTAGAGCGCTGAGAAGCAGCGTTGAGGTTTCCGGTGGGCCAGAAAGGGCTCGAGTTCTGTAAATCCGGTTTGAGGGTGTGAATCAACCATATTTATAGTCTCCGACTGAAAGAGGTATTGTTGCCGTGATTTTCTCTGTAGGGCCAACCATGTCTGGTGCCCAAAAATTGTTGTATTCAAATTTTTCATAATAATAAAACCCTCCAAAGCTAGCTGCACCGGTTTTCCCGCATTTGGGTTTTTCTGGGGACATTTGTCCAAAAAATTTGTGTGTCACTTTGTCATATGTGTATTATATTCAGTAAATGATCTGTGTGTGTAGGCTGCTATTTGTGTTTACTTCGTTGTTTTTCTAAATATTCAGATTAATAACTTGTATAATTAATTAAGTAGGAGAATTAAATCAATAGTTAGTAGTAGTGTTTCTTAGATTAAGAAATTTTCACATGGTATCAGAGGATTACAGATCAAGCTGAATCTCCAGCAAAACGACTGAAGAATTTCTTGCTGCAGAGAGGCAACCGAAGCAGGAGAGATTCGGAGAGTGCAGCGCAACACCAGGAGGACGCAGTCCCAGCAGAGGCCACGTAGGGGCTGAGCAGTCCCAGCAACGTGACGCAAAGACAACGCAGAGCCTTCCAGGGTCACGTAGGAGTAGCCTGCGCTGCGCTAAGCCAGTCTGCTCACGCAGAGGCCAGCCAGGGGGACGCAATCCAGTTTTGAGTTGCTGTGTAGAGTTGTCGTAGTCCGGAAGCAGCACTTCAGATATTCAACAGTTGCTGGTGTGGTGGAGATTCTATCGGTTCAGAATCGTGGCTAGCTAAGTTGGCAAAGAGCGGGAGGAGAACAGCCGCTCAACAGATTTTTTTGCCAAAGAAATCTGAGGATCGATCAGGAGGGTGATCGAAGAGGGATGATTCAGAAGATTTTGCAGATTTCCAAGGAGGGAAATCAATTGCCAGAGGGAGCAGATGCTATTAGAGGGTGCCATTTCGCCAAGGACCCTAGATCCAGGCTTCTGTTGAGGGTATTAGCAGCAGCAGGGAGAAGAGCATTTGTTTCGACAGATAGAGCTAGATGGCGCCATACAGACTGCATGATTAGGATAGGTTAGACGACTTGTCCAACTTTGCTATTTGGAAGGCCAGAATCCTGACGGTCTTGAAGGCATACGCATTATGGGAGCATGCAGAAAGCGTCTTGGCTACACCAACTGTGTTGCTCATCTTGCAAAGCATAATGAAGCTAAAGCGCATGCTAAGCGTTTCATCATGGATAGGGTCAAGGATCATTTGGTTCTGTTGACCGCACTTTGTCAACGACCCCATAGCAGTACACCCCCATTTTTTGAAATGGGACTTATCATGTTCGAGGTTCATGTCATCCAGATTTCATCGACAGACGACCGTTTTTATAAATGATGTAAACCCATTCTGCATGTTTATGATGTAAATGATCTAAGTAAGACCGTCAATGTATGTAACAACCTAGGTAACCCTAGTATGTTGGTGACGATTTCTATCCTAGGAGGTTTTTTGCATAGATGAAAAAATCGCGATATTATCGCGATAATTTGAAATTATCGCGATAATTTCAACCAAACGATAATATCGGCGATAATTTGAACGATAATTTGAAATTATCGTTAGCGCGATATTATCGCGATAATTACGACAAAATCGCGATTATTTCAGTAAAAATCGTGGGCCCATCAAATAGCAACCCTAAGGTTCAAAAATCGATTTTTTTTTTTGTCATTTTTATACCTCTCTATTTTCTCGACACACCTCGTTGGCGCTTCATGGTAATGTTAAATTCTAAAGTAAAAGTGATATTTCCTTTTTATTTTTCATTTTCATCCTTTTACTTAAATTTTTAACATTACCATGAAATGACTCAGGATGTTTAAGAGTGGTTTCGACCTCATTGGATTTCATATGGAGAAACTAGAATTTTAGATTTCACTCAAAATTCAGCAGACTTAATCGTTTTCAGGGTTTCATGGTTTGGGGATTTGCATTGTTTCCATTTGATTCTATTATGTGTAAGGGTATGAGATCGGCATTTGATCAAGAGTATGAAGTCCTTTAAGAACCTTGATGTTGGTGGCATTGATTGTTGAACTTTGTTGATGTTGGTGGTATTGATTGTTGAACTCCCCTACCGTGGCCTTAACAAGAATGTACCCTTCACTCAAAGGAAAACAACTGGTTCGGCATGTTAATCTTTTTCTACCGCATTTTAAAGGTTGAGCAATCCAAGTCTAAAGACTTTGAGCTAGATGATGTTTATGTATCTCTTGTTGATGATCCTATTTCTAGTAGCGATGAATCAATGATGAGTTTCATGAGGAGGAGGAGAAGGAGCAACAATAGGAGGAGGAGATGACACCACCTACCCCTACTACCGGTAGAGGACGTGGTCTACCTCCTTTAGCTCCTAGTGCTTCAGGATCTGGAGCACAACAGAGTCCATTGCCAGCCCCGCCAACTTCTTCGTCTAGAGGGAAAGTTGTTACATTTTCTTGCAAGAGGGGTAGAGGAAATCAGTGGTACAAATTATTGGTGCATTCCTTTGTATATAACATTATGACTCATGATATGAGATACATTATTATATTTTTTGTTAATATTTTGAGGTTGAGTTGAGACTCAGAACTTAGTATTCAGGACAGGATTCAGTTTTATGTGTGATGTAGCACTAGACATTATATTACACATCTTGTATATTAGTTTTTTTTTCATATTTATGTGTCAATGCATTTATTTTATGTCAGAGATGCTTTAGATATTTAAAAAATTGAAAAAAAATGAATATTTTTGTATGTGACGATTTTTTGCCGATAATTACGATTTTTTGCCGATAATTCCAATTTTTTCCGATTTTTTCCCCTCGCCGATAATATCCCGATAACGATTTTTTCATCTTTGGTTTTTTGTCTCACTGATTTACTTGTGTTTTTCGACACAAGTTATCGGCAGAGTTTTCCCCTCCAGCCTCACCCCAAAGCTAGGGTGGATTTTGTCATCAGCATGCTAAGTGAGTCCTAGTGTTTTCTATCTAGTCCTTGTAAAAGTAGTTTGGGAATAAGCCTAGCTAGTTGGCTAGATTATTTTATTACAAGCTACTTGGTCTACTAGATCATGTTTTGAGTCGCAGAATTGGGTATTTATTTGAGGGTCTATATGAATGGGTATTCTCCCTTCATGTGTTTAAATGTATTTATCTTATGTAAAGAGGGTTGGAAAAAATAATTAAAATCCCCTCTTAGTCAATTAATTAAAATTTCTGGTCAAATTAATTAAAAAATCTTAAGCCAAAAATTTAATTAATTTTAGGTCCTAGGTGAGTATAAAATCCTTCAAAGGCAAAATTCGTTGGTCCTTAAAAAATGAATTTTTAAAGGCCCCAGGCCAAGGGAATATTGAGAATTTTAAGAAATTTTGGACCCTTGGGCCTAGGTGGTTAAGTCAAAGTCAAAATTTTGGGGTAATTAACTCAAAAATAGTATTGTTGAGTTAATTAAAATGGATTTAAATCTTAAATTCGTTTTTTCCTCAAATTTATAATTTCGACGGTCCAGATTAAAAGATGATCAAATTTTTTCGACAGTCGAGATTATTTTGACATGGATCAACCGAACTAGCCGTTGGAGATTTTGTCCTATAAATTAGAAGTCTTGATGTGAGATTTGCATCCGATCTTTGAATCATGCACTTGTCTTGGAAGCTCTTGTGAAATTTCTTTGATGAATAAAGCATAAAGACTTTGGGGTTACAAATTTTGATGTTCCTTTTCCAGATCTATGTGGTGATTCATTTCTAAACTCTACTACTTTGTTTGACATTTTTATGGTTGATGGCCTTCATGGATTGATCTGCATATAGGTATCTTGTGCAGTTTTTTGGGTTCATAAAATGACATTTTGATTGTTCTGAAGGATCTCATGTTATTTTCTTAAATCTCTATCAATCTAAAGCTCAGATCTAAGTGTGCTACGAGGGAATTTTTTAAGGATTGAGCGTGCAGGAAGTCTTGATTGGACTTAGTAGACTCTTGGGTCCGTAATACGAAAAAGCCCATTGTTTCTAATTTCCTAAAGCTATCTTACGAAATTGTGTTTTACAGGGTTTTTAGGGCTTGTGCCTCCATTTAAAATTTCAAATTTCTAAAAATTGTGCTGAAATGTTTTAAATCTGGTCATGAGGGCCTCATATCTGTAAATTAGCTTGTAAATTTGTATTTTTTTGGGGCTGTAAGGGTTTAATAATTTTTTTGGTGCATATATTTTCAGGATCTGTTCTGGTTTTGTAGATTACATGGTTTTCTCAGAATTTTTTTGAAAGATCTGAGCCAGATCTAACCCCCGAGGGCAAGATCTGGCCTCAGAATCGCTTCTGTGGGAAAAATTGAATGATATTCGATTTAAAGAACATAAAAATCTGAGCTTAACAAAAAGAATTGGAGCTTGCTGGGCGTTTTTTTGTGTACTGGGTTTATTTGAAATTATCACTCTTTCGTTGCTGCATAAACGCTGTCAAAAGATACGCTCCATTCCTTATCTGTGTCTCCTTCCTGTCTGCTGCCAAGCTATCCAGCTTCATTCAGCTTTGCCGTTCGATTTTTCCCATCGCTACCTTGCCATCGAGCCACCAATACGCTGGCTTATATCTCCGCCGCCTGCAAACGAAGCCCCTCACTGCTTTTCACCTCGACCTGTAGAGGATCTCTGCCATCTGGCCTCCCTTCCTCATCTGCTTGCCTTCTGCATCTGCTATCGAACCCATTTGCTGTTCGTTGAACGCCCTTACCTCCTCCTCTACCCTTCGATTCCCTCAAGCCATCTCTGTCGTCGAAGCTGTTTGCAGTCAAATTCATCGCGTCCTCGACCTGCAAGAAAAGCAAATAAAAACGCACATATAAAACTCAAAGAGCCCTTACATATCTGCGTTTAATTTTTTTTATCGGTTTCGATTTAGTTAGGTTTAGTTTTAAATTTATTTTTTAGATTTTGAATTTTAACAAAAGTTAATGTTAATTTTTTTTTAAAGTCTTTGTAGATTTTATTTAGCATTAGATTTTTTTTAGTTTTAGATTTCATTTTTATTGTTTTGACTTTATTGTAGTTTTAGTTAGGTTTTAGTTTAAAATTTGATCTTTGTGTTAATTTAGTTTAACTTTAGGTTTTAATTTTTAGTTTAGATTTTAATTTAGTTTGTTTTGGATTTAGTTTTAATTTTTTTAGATTTTTTTTTTTTGCTTTAGTTTTAGATTTAAATTTAGATTAGTTTCATTTGTATAGAAATATTTGGTTTTGAAAAAATAATAAAAAATAAAAAATACAAAAATATAAAAAAAATTCTAAAAAAATCTTCATAGTTAAATAATTTTTTTTAAATTTCTATCTAAAATTTGACTATAGGAGCTTTTTTAATTTCTGGATTGGATTAATTGAAACATCATAGATTCAAAAACATTGCAAGCATTTGGCATTTATTTTTAATAATCGTTTCATGATAGCTTTGCTGTGAGCTTCAGTACTTTAATGAATGGTTGTGGTGTTTTCTATTGAATATCATTGTGGTCATTTGTGTTTTCATAGCAGCAGTTATACATCAATTACTTGGCTTTAATTGCATAACGGGATCTTTTAACTCCATAAGGCACTGGTTTTAATATAATTGATCTGTGAAATCTCGTTAATCTCATCAATTACTTGGTTTTTTTACTGTGTCTCCTGGGTTGGTTGACTTGCAACCAATTCTTGTCCTTCATTTCTGTTAGGGTCTACCTACCTTAGCTTGCAAGGAGACAACATAGATAGAGAGGTTGGGGATCAGGGTGACAGCCCCTGATTTGAGCTGTTGACGCGGTGCCTATACAATCTGCGCGACAACATTTTTTAGCGTTGTTGCCGGGGACCAATTTATTGGACTTTGGCTTTACGACATTCATCTCTTTATTCATCTTTCATCTCAGGTATTTGGGTTAGCTTCTTGTCTTAGTGGCGACTCCATTGGCTTCATCTTCCACAAGAATTTATACTAGAAGACATCCAAGTAGCTTGATTAATCTGTAATATCCCCTTTTAGGGATATCTCTCAAACACAGTCAACTCTAAACCAGAGATGGACTGGAGGGGCGTTTACCAGATATTTCACCTTTGAAAAGAGGGTGAGATCTGGAGGCTACCTGGCCCTCACCAGACTCTGTCTATAGAGTATGGGAACAACACAACAGATGGGATAGCAACTGGAATGTCTCAAAGGGAAAATAGGCAGTGATACGGAGCATACAACAGTACATGAAATGCTAGAAACAGTATATGAAACAGATACACATGAAATAGAGAGAATACTGAGCCATTTTATTATACTGAGAAATAGAAATGAGTACAAGAGGTGATCAGAGTGATGGCACCTCGACTTGCACTAGGCAAGTATAGAAATACTCTCAGAATACCAAAGGAATGGCTGCTCTCTGCTCTGCGTCCAAGCTGCTGGAAAACTGTCGTGTTGCTGCTACTTCTGGAACAAAATGAGTATTTGGGGCTGCTCCCCTACTCGGAATGAGCTGAACTCTGGAATCAGCCTCTGCTCACAATACCCAGAAAAGCCCAGAGGGTGTTTCTGGAATGGTCGACCCCCGAAAGTACCCCCCTTGGGGATCTACGCTATCCTCCAAGGCTCTGCGCTGATGCTGAATGAATCCTCCCAAAATATGGCCTCCCACTCTACCAAAGGCCTCCAATAGGCAAGGTCTGGCCTCTTGCTCAGTCTCCTGACCCGAAACCCCCGAGATAATACCAAACCGGAGCTCCCTCAAGATGGACTACGTCCTCCCTCTCAAGACTGCGCAGTCTATAGATGCAATGCTCCTCCACAAATGCCACAACTCCATCCTCCTGCAAAATACTGATGGGAATGCCTCACCTGAGCAAGCACTTGAAGTCTCCCAGGGCTGAAGGTGAGATCTCCGAACGGAGACACTCAATGCACTAAACAGTGCTGCAGACAAGCTAAACAGCTAGCGTGCTCAAAGTCGAAGTGACCAGCTCAATATGCATAAACTCGAATGAGCAAATGAGGAGGCTCTCCTCCTTATTATAACGATGGGCCTCTCTCAACCCTAGGCCCCACCATCTCCTACGTAGCCTCCATTTGGCCCACGTTGCCAACTCAACTGCGCTGTCTATGCCCACGTGGTCTAAGTGGGTCCCCCTCTACGTGGTCTCTTGGCCCCCTTTGGCCCACTTAAGTTAAAACGTTGAGTCTACTAGGGAGTGTACTTTATTTTAATGTGAGTTATATCCCCCTCTTACTCACTTTTATTTATATTTTAATTATATAAGGAAAAATTGGTCAAAATTAATATTTCCAATTAGCTATCGCTAATTGGGAATGTTACAGTCTCCCCCGGCAAAATGTTGCTTGACCCCAAGCAACTGTAGTGATGGATGCTGCAAGATCTTCTCACTCTCCCAAGTGGCATCCTCATCCGGCAAATTCTTCCACCTCACCAAGAATTCCCAAACTGTCTTGCTTCGCAGCTGTCTCTCTCTGACATCAATGATGGCCTCTGGCTGTAGCACCAAATGCCCCTCATCATTTGTAGGCGGAATCTCCTCCGTCAGTCACCTGCTGTCCCAAAGCCTTCTTCAGGCATGATACATGAAAAATGTTATGAATCTTGCTGTCTTGGGGCAGCTCCAACTCATAGGCAACCTGTCCAACCCTGTGTATCACCCTGTATGGTCCATAAAAGCGGGGCTTGAGCTTTTCAGCCCCCTTTTGCCTCATTGTCGACTGTCGGTATGGCTGCAAGCGTAGGTAGACCAAGTCCCCTACCTCAAACTGTCTCTCCACCCAACCCTTGTCGACATACAACTTCTGCTGATTTTGCGTGGTAGCCATGTTATCCTTGAGAGCTTGGAGGATGTCCTGACTCTCTTGGATCCAATCCTTGGCTCTTGGAGCCTTGCTGGCACCAAACATCACATCAACGAAAGATAAAGCATGATAACCATATAATGCATAAAACAGAGACATACTGATAGACATGTGATGTGTGTTGTTGTAGCAGTACTCTCTTAGGTGTAGCCACTTCAGCCATGCTCTCTGCTGCCCACTGACATAGTTACGCAAGTAGCCCTCCAGCCACTTGTTAACTATCTCCGTCTGCCCATCTGTCTGTGGGTGATAGCTGGTGCTCGGTGTAAACTTTGTCCCCACCAGCCGGAAAAGCTCCTGCCAAAATCTGCCCATGAAGCGGTTGTCCCTGTCACTGACAATGGTCTTGGGAAGACCATGTAACCTGAAGATATCCCGGAAGAACAGCTCTGCTACCAGTGCTGTCGTATAGTTCGCGGATATGGCGAAAAAGTGTGCATATTTTGTCAGTCGATCAACGATGACAAATATACAGTCCTTGCCCTGCACTGTGGGCAACCCCGTGATGAAGTCCATCGAAATACTCTCCCATTTCCCCTCTGGAATGGGAAGAGGCTGCAACAACCCTGCTGGATGGTTCATCTCCCCCTTGTTGCGCTGACAAACTTCGCACTCCCTGACATGCTGGAGTATGTCCTCCTTGAAGCCCTTCCATGAGAACCTCTCTCTGATGGCCCTGTAGGTTTTGGTAAACCCCTGGTGACTAGTCAATGGTGAATCATGAGAAGCCTGTAGTATCTTCTTCTTGAGCTAAGAGCCCTCAGTCAAGAAGATCCGGTCCCTCTAGTAGATGATCTCATCCATCACCCTGTATCTATCATCCGTCACTTGTCCATGCAGAACCTCGCAAGCAAACCTGTACTTGGAGTACTCCACCAAAAGTCGAGCCCTCCAATCTGCGTCCAGACTCATCAAAGACAACGAGGCTGGTCTGCGTGAAAGTGCATCAGCCACCACGTTGTTCTTTCCTTTGACATACTCTATGTCAAAGTCGTAGGCCTGGATCTTGCTGACCCACTTCTGCTACCTCTCCTGTAGCTGCTTCTGCTCTAAAAAGAATCTGAGGCTGTTGTGGTCAGTCCTCACCTTGAACCTGTTACCTACCAGGTACTGCCGGAATTTGGCCAAGGCATGCATGATGGCCAACATCTCCTTGTCATATATGGCATATAACTGCTCATGTGGAATGAGCTTCCGGCTCTCAAAAGCTATTGGGTGACCTCGCTGCATCAATACTGCACTGATCCCCTCCCCCGATGCATCACACTACAGGACAAACGACTGCGTGAAATCCGGCAAAGCAAGTACTGGGCAGCTGCTCATCACCTCCTTGAGCCTGTCAAAGGCCCGCTGCACTATATCTGACCAACTGAATGCCCCCTTCTTCGTCAAATCTGTAAGGGGTGCAGCAAGCTGAGAGAAACTCTTGACGAACTTCCTGTAATAAGTGCAGATACCAACAAATCCTCGAAGTTCCGTCACGTTTCTCGGCTCTGGCCAATCTCTGATGGACCTGATCTTCTCCTCGTGGAACCTCATTCCGTCCACCCCTATAATGTGTCCCAAATATAGCATCTCTGTCAGTCCAAACTCGCACTTGGAGAGCTTAGCATAAAACTGTTGCTCTTCCAAAATATGAAACACTGCCTCTATGTGCTGGAGATGCTCCTCCCATGTCCTGCTGTATATCAATATATAATCAAAGAAAACCAGCACAAACTTCCTCAGGTGACTGCGAAAGATGTGGTTCATGCACGACTGGAATGTGGCTGGTGCGTTGGTTAGCTCGAAGGACATCACCAAGAACTCGAAATGGCCATAATGGCATCTAAAAGCGGTCTTGGGAATGTCCTGTTCCCTCACGCGAATCTGGTGGTACCCGGATCTCAAATCAATCTTTGAGAAGAACTGTGCTCCCCTGAACTCATCCATCAGCTCATCAATCCGCAGTATAGGGTACCTGTTCTTCATGGTCTTTTTATTCAGGGCCCTGTAATCAATGCACATTCTCAATGTGCCATCCTTCTTCTTCACCAACACCACTGAAGAAGCGAAAGGACTGGTGCTAGGCCGAATGTGTCCAAGTGCCAGCAACTCCTGGATGGCCCGCTCAATTTCGTCCCGATAGGCCTTAGGGTGCCTATAGGGTGTGGTAATAACGGCCTGAATGCCCTGTTCTGCTCAATCGTGTGCTCAAATCCCCGATCCAGTGGCTGACCTGGCGGTATCTCCCCAAACACCCTGTCATACCTGTCAAGGATGGACTGTATCTCTGGATGCACTGTTTGCACTGTCTGCCCTGTAGTCCCTGCCTCTGATGCACGCAGCTCTACTGCCCACTCTTCCAGAAGTTTGCCAAAATTCGGTGAGCTAAAACAGTCTAAGGTGGGTAAGTGTGCATTCCCTGTATCTTCTCATGCTTCCCGGTATTCTTATCATCCCACTCCATATCCAAGGCCTCCCAATCTGTGGTGACCTTTCCTAGAGTGATCAGCCACTGTACACCCAATACCACATTGGTATCCGGTGTGTTAACCACGAAAAAGTGGTCAGTCACCGTGTAGGTACCCATCGTCACAGCCAGCTCTGGGACATATCTGGCACACTGCATCGTCTGATCTCCTGGGACCAACACTGAAAATCCATCGAAGCTCTCTGTCAGTATGCCTCTCCGCTCAACCATCTGTGCATCGATGAAGTTGTGGGTTGCCCCACTGTCTACCAGTACTGAAACTCGCTGCCCTCGTACTGTCCCTCGGACATGCCGCGTCAGATACTTGGGTACTCCCCGCAATGCTGCAAGGGTCCCCCCCTGTGGGTGTAAAGGCTGCACCTCCTGCTCCTGGTGGTGGAGGTGGCAAATGGTCCTGCGCTGCATGGCTGCCTCCTGCCTCCACGTCCTCATACTCATCCTCTTCTTCGCTGTCCTCGGAGAAGACCTCAATAAAATGTGCTTTACCAGCAACACATCTGTGTCCTGGTGCCCACGGCTCCTGACATGTGAAACACAGCCTCTTCTTCTTCAACTCCCTCCTGGCATCATCATCCAATTGTCCCCTACCCGAATTTCCCTTTGGAGGCGAAATCCTCACATCCTTCCCCTTTGGATGGAAAGCCTATCTCTGGGGGTAAGGCATCCTGGTCCTGGGTAAGGCATCCTGCAAATCCCGTGTCCTGCCAACTGCGTCATGGAGTGTGGTTGGTCTAATGGATCTGACCAAACTCCGAAGTGGCTCTGCTAACCCCTCAATGAACATATAAATCATCCGTGCTGTGGATAAATCTGGCACCATCACTGAAAGTCTCAGGAAATTTGAGATATAAGTATACGAGCTCCCGGTCTTCTTGAGCCTCGTGAGCTCAACAAAGTGCTCCTCTGGATCCCTCCGATCAAACCTCTCTATCAATCTCCGAGTGAACTCGGCATATGTTGTCACTGTCGAATGCCCGAGTGTAACCATCCCATGGAACCACCAATCTTGAGCCTCGCCATCCAAATGCAATGCTGCCACCTTGATGGCCTCCGTCTCTGCCATCTGGTTGAGCTGGAAGTATATGTCCAGCTTCTCCACCCAAGCCTTTGCCGAATTGTTTGATGAACCATCAAACGTGGGCAAATGGAACCTGCTCACTGAATGCTTGGTGTCCCCCTCGTGATAATGCCGGTGCCCTCTGTGATGGTCGCAGGGTCTGCTGTCCCACTGGAGCTAAACAAAATCTCTGAATGAAAGGGCATCCCCGAACTCCTACCCATATGCCTGATACTCAGCAAAATAATCCCCCATGTGGCCAGGCTCTGGCTCTTGCTGTGGTCCTGCCCCAGTGTCTGCACCCAGAAAAGTGGGCATAGTGGAACGTGTGGGGGCGTGTGATGCCATGTGCTGAGTGGCATCGTGCTCCTACAAATGGTGGGATGTGCCCGATCCCTCACCAATCTAGAAACCCCTTGGGGTTTCACGCTGTCTAGCCTCCACAGTAGTGAATCTCTGTCCAATCACCTCAATCTGCCTCGACAGATCCTGGACTGACTTGAGGAGTGCTTCCCCAAACTTCTTTGCATCACTATCATCAGCCATCGGTACTTCCTGCTCTATGTCCACTACTGGATCCTCTTCTACGTCCACTACTGGAACGCAGTCACCCTCTCCGTAGGTGATTTGCAACCTACGTTCTCTGTCACGGTACTTTCTACCCCTGTAGAAAATGTACGGTTTCTCTCCCAGTGTCATAGACAACTTGCTCCACAGGCTGAGCCAGGTCTATGAGCTCTGATACCACTGTAATATCCCCTTTTAGGGATATCTCTCAAACACAGTCAAATCTAAACCAGAGATGGATTGGAGGGGTGTTTACCAAATATTTCACCTCTGAAAAGAGGGTGAGATCTGGAGGCTACTTGGCCTTCACCAGACTCTGTCTATAGAGTATGGGAACAACACAACAGATGGGATAGCAATTGGAATGTCTCAAAGGGAAAATAGGCAGTGATACGGAGCATACAACAGTACATGAAATGCTAGAAACAATATATGAAATAGATACACATGAAATAGAGAGAATACTGAGCCATTTTATTATACTGAGAAATAGAAATGAGTACAAGAGGTGATCAGAGTGATGGCACCTCGACTTGCACTAGGCAAGTATAGAAATACTCTCAGAATACTAAAGGAATGGCTGCTCTCTGCTCTGCGTCCAAGCTGCTGGAAAACTACCATGCTGCTGCTACTGCTGGAACAAAATGAGTATTTGGGGCTGCTCCCCTACTCGGAATGAGCTGAAACTCTAGAATCAGCCTCTGCTCACAATACCCAGAAAAGCCCAGAGAGCGTTTCTGGAATGGTCGACCCCCGAAAATACCCCCCTTGGGGATCTACGCTATCCTCCAAGGCTCTGCGCTGATGCTGAATGAATCCTCCCAAAATATGGCCTCCCACTCTGCCAAAAGCTTCCAATAGGCAAGGGCTGGCCCCTTGCTCAGTCTCCTGACCCGAAACCCCCGAGATAATACCAAACCGAAGCTCCCTCAAGATGGACTGTGTCCTCCCTCTCAAGATTGCGCAATCTATAGATGCAATGCTCCTCCACAAATGCCACAACTCGATCCTCTTGCAAAATACTGATGGGAATGCCTCACCCGAGCAAGCACTCGAAGTCTCTTGGGGCTGAGGGTGAGATCTTCGAACGGAGACACTCAATGCACTAAACAGTGCTGCAGATAAGCTAAACAGCTAGCGTGCTCAAATTCGAAGTGACCAGCTCAATATGCATAAACTCGAATTAGCAAATGAGGAGGCTCTCCTCCTTCTTATAACGATGGGCCTCTCTCAACCCTAGGCCCCACTATCTCCTACGTAGCCTCCATTTGGCCCACGTTGCCAACTCAATTGCGTTGTCTATGCCCACGTGGTCTAAGTGGGTCCCCCTCTACGTGGTCTCTTGGCCCCCTTTGGCCCACTTAAGTTACAACGTTGAGTCTACTAGGGAGTGTTCTTTATTTTAAAGTGAGTTATATCCCCCTCTTACTCACTTTTATTTATATTTTAATTATATAAGGCAAAATTGGTCAAAATTAATATTTCCAATTAGCTATCGCTAATTGGGAATATTATATAATCCTACTCTAGATCCTGAAAGGGTTTTTAGAGTCTGATTACACAAGCTCTCTTCTCGTACACTTCTTGTTAATCTCGGCCAGGAAGCTCTCTCTGATATCCATTCTCTTTTTTGTGATCCACCTCAACATGATATCATGGATGTATATAACCCATGTAATTTTGCTAATATTCAGGGTTATCCCCATGATTTCCCTCAAATTGGAATGGATAAATTACCTTCTTTTCAAGGAAATGATGCAGTTAGTGTTAAGTCTCATTTGTTTGCTTTCAGTAATTGATGGAATAGATTTGCAGTTACAAATAACAATTTCAATGATGTAAAGATGAAACTTTTTGTTCTTACTTTTTTTTTTTAACTGGAACGGTTATGTTTTATTGATAAAAAGACAGGTTGGGCAAAGCCTAATCAACCATTACATTCTTCAGATTGACTTGAGCACAGTATCCCACTTAGGGGATAAATGCCATGGTCGGTGTATCTGCATTTATACTGATCATTCCATTTTGTAGCGTGCATCCTATATTTGCCAATCTGTCCGCTTCCTTGTTTAAGCCTCTGAGAATATGGAAAATTTGAACCGAGGGGAAATCCTTCAGGATTTTGTTCACTCTAGCTAGCTGTTTGTTTAGCACCGGATCCTTAAGCCCTTTCTTGCTTACTATTGTTTTTATCAACATTTCTGAGTCTCCAAAAACTAAGATTTCGCTTGGATTTTCTTTTCTGACCATTTGGCAAGCTTTCAATAGACTGAGAATTTCTGCTTGGTTGTTGGTTTTCAGTCCAAGACCCCAGCTGAAATATTCTTTGTTCCCATTCGGAAAGAAGATCGCCCCTCCTGCTCCTGACCTCCCTGGGTTTCCCTTTGAGGCTCCATCGAAAAAGATTGTGCACTTGCCCTGGGATTTCCACCACTGTTGGAATCTGTCCTCTGGATCTCGGATCTGCCATCTTTCCTTGCGGATTGGTCGTGTGTTTGCTGGGTGATTGGCCTTACAAGTGTAAGCATCCAACCACATCCTTTCTTCAATTCGGAGAGAGCTGTCATCTTTGACGGAAAAGTGATTCAAGGTTTCTAAGAGGAGGTTCTTTGCCCGCTCTGCCACTTTTGCTGGTGGCCATTCATTGTTATTAAAAATGATTTCATTCCGGGCTAGCCATAGTTTCCAGCAGACATACTTAGGGGTAGCTGTCCACACCTGGTGCCATATAGATTTGCTGACTATGTTGTGAGGGTAGCTAGCTTTCCAAGAGGAAAACATGATGTCAACCGAGCTTTGAGATGGAGGGCGAACATTCAGTCCATTCAGGAATATGGACCAGACCTCCATCGCAAACTCGCATTCTATGAATAGATGATCAGAAGTTTCCAAAGCGCATTTACAGAGGACGCAACGATGTGGGCCTGCTATATTTCTTTTGCACAGATTTTCCCCTGTCAGAATTTTTTTGTGGAACAAAGTCCAGAAGAAGAAGTTAATTTTGGGGATGTTGAAGCTATCCCAGATCTGTTTCCACACAGACTCCGGATGCAACGAATCTTTTTACTTTGCATCTGAAGGTACCCTTGGCTTGCTGAATACACCCCCGTCTTGCCCCAACCCCAGGAGTCTTCTTCTTCTGTGTGCACCGGAGCAAAATCAGAAATAGCGTCTTTAAGGGCATCTAACTGAGATTTTAAATGCTCTGGGATTCTAGGAAAAGTCCAGCACTGCCAGTTCCCATTGCTATCCCAGCCCGATATGTCTTCTAATTTCCTGATTCCTTTCGCGTGTAACCAGGCTCTTAACTCCGATATTTCGTTAACTTCTGTTAGAGGGGGATGACCCATGACACTGTCTCTCCATAGCATAGTGTTATTGCCATTTCCAGGAATTCGATACAGGTAGGATCTAAAAAATTCTATGCCTCTGTTGCACAACTTCCAGGCCTGCGTTCCTTTGGTGTTTTTCTCCACTGTAAAGGATTTTATTGACTGGTTTTTGAGGTATTTGAGCTTGAAAATCTGGCTGACTGGGTGATTTGGCTTAGCGTAAAGCTGCCATAATAATTTGCAGCCCATTGCTAAGTTTGCATGCAAGGGATCTCGGATTTGCAATCCTCCTTCAGCGAATGGCCGTTTCACTGTATCCCAACTTATCAAGTGGAATCTGTTGTTGTTTCCATGTCCTCCGTTCCACAGAAAGTTGCGCATAAGTCTGGAGATTTGGTCGGAGATTGATTTTGGAGCCAACATTAGAGAAGCCTGGTATGTGGGCAGGGCCGTGAGAACTGATTTGATGAGCGTGAGTTTGCCTCCGGTGGTGAGCCAAAAGCCTCCCCACGCAGCGATTTTCTTCTTGAATTTCGATATTACTTCCTCCCACAGCTGATTTCTGTTAGAGCCCAGCGTTATTGGGAGGCCCAGATATTTAATTTTATCCCAGCCAGCGTATCCTGTAAAGCCCAGATCATTTGCTATTTTCTCTATTATGTGTTGCTCTGTGTTCCAACCATACACAGTGCTTTTCCTCTCACTTATAAGAGCTCTCGAGATACTGCAGAATTTTTGGAGGATGTTTTTGAAGGAGTTTGCTATTCTTGGGGAGGCTCCCTCGAGCAATAGTGAATCATCTGCAAATAATGCATGATTCACTGGATTGATTCCTTTCTCAATTCTAATTCCAGGTATGCTGCCATCTTGTTTTTCCAAAGTCAACTTTCTACTCAAGGAATCTGCCATCAGTATGTAGAGGAATGGGGATAGAGGACAGCCTTGCCTTAATCCCCTGGTGGCTAAGAAGAAGTTAGCAGGTCTTCCATTTACCATGGGAGCAATCCATATATTCTCTAAACAAGCTTTGATGAGGTTGATGAAGACCTGGCTAAACCCAAAGGAAGAAAGAACCCTGTACAAAAAAGAGCGATTAACTCTATCAAAAGCATTGCACATATCCAGTTTGATAAGCATACCTTGTTCTTTGCGAGAGTGGCTGGAATGCAGAGCTTCCTGAACTTGGATGACATTGTCCAGTATATGTCTTCCTTTCACAAACCCCCCTTGTGCTGGAGAAATTAATTTTTGCAGAAGAGGTTTGATTCTATTCGCCAGAAGTTTGGCCACAATCTTGTAGGAAGCATTGCAAAGCGAAATCGGCCTGTATCTTTCGAAAGATCCTGGGTTGGCTTCCTTGGGGATTAAGGCGAGAAAGGTGGAATTTATTCCGCCTTCGACCTTTGCCTTCCTCATGAATCCATGAATCATTCTAAGAAGATCTGGTTTGATTAACTCCCAGCATATTCTGTAGAAGTGGATTGAAAATCCATCAGGCCCCGGGGCTTTGTCTGGCTCCATGGACCAAACAATTTTTGATATTTCTTCTTCCGTAATTGGGCTCAGGAGTATGTCGTTGTCATCTGAGCTGACAAGGTTCGGAATAGTTGTGAGGAAATCTGATATATCCTCCTCGCTCCCGTCCCTTTCAACGCTAAGAAGGTTTTGGAAATGCTTCTCAGCAGCTTCTTTTATTTGCTCAAATCCTTTGCACACCTGGCCACTGGATGTTGTAATTTCTGCGATATGATTTCGCGAAAGGCGAGCCCTATACTGTCTGTGGAAGTATGTAGTGTTTCTGTCCCCAACTTTGAGCCACAAGCTGCGAGACTTTAAGCGCCAATATTCTTCTTCACTTCTAAAGGAGCTATATGTTTTCCTTTGAGCAAATTTTTCTTTATCTAATTCCATTGGGGAGATTTCTTTCTTTTCCAGTTCAAATTGAAATTCTGCCAACTGATGGACTGCTTCTTTCCTTTGAGTAGTGGGGGATTTTAAAGCCTTCTTTATCCATTCTTTTAGGGCCTTCTTTGCGTTTTTCATTTTTTGTTCCCACACAAAGCTTGGGGAGCCTGTTACATCTTTTTCCCAAGCTGATTGAACTGTTTCGAAAAACCCTTCTCTTTCAGCCCAGAGAGGGCTAAAGCGGAAAGGAAGTGGACCTAAGTCTTCTTCTTCCTTCAAACAGAATAAGATAGGTTTGTGGTCTGAGGTAAGTTTTGGAAGAATCTTGGTGAAAATAATTCTTTTGTCCATCATGATGGAGCTATTGGTGAGAAATCTGTCCAACCTTGTTGAAATATGATTTTCCCCTGTTCTCTTGTTGGTCCAAGTGTATTCACCTTTCGCAGGCTTGAAATCTACTAAATCCCACTGGAGTATGAGATTTTCCACTGTGAAGAGGAGAGGATCCCTTGTGAAGGTCCCGCCTCTCTTCTCTTTAGGATCCATAATAATGTTCAGATCTCCTCCTATGACTATATTCTTAGGGTTGAGGAGTTCTAAGTAATCGGAGAGTGTCTTCCAACACTCTTTCTTTTCAACATAGTGCACAGGAACATACATATTGAAAAGAGCTATAGTGAAGTTTCTTGCTGTGTGGCGCAGTTCAGTATAGATCCAATGTTGAGTCTCATAGGATCTTTCTAGAGAAAAGGTGCTTTTAGACCAGAAAGTGCCTATTCCTCTAGCCGAACCTCTGGCGCTAACTACCTGTCTTGAATCAAATTTCTATTTTGTGTTGCTTGTGTTTAGAAGGATCTCCCCTTCTATTTTTGTCTCTTGAAGCATGAGTATGTCTGTGGATTCCATTTTCAATAGATCTTTGATGGCCTTTGCCTTAGTGGGATTCCCCAGACCCCTGCAGTTCCAAGAGACCAACTGCATCATTTACAACTTGTTGGGGTGGGTCCGCCTCCCTTGGGAACCCTTGGTCTGGTATTCCTCCCGAGGGTCATCTCAATGGTGGCTTGACTTCCAAGGGTTTTTTGTCTTTCTGATTCTTCTTCCCTGGTTTCCTTATTTGATTTCCTTCCGGCGCTCTTTGATGGCCTCTCGAAGGACTCATCATCCGAAGAGCCCTCATTTTCTACATTCTTTTTCTTTTTTTTAATTATGTCTGCATATGAAGGGGAAGAAGTACTGCCTGGAATCGGGCTTGAAGTGTTACATGGATCTGGAGAGTCGTTGTTGATCAGCTGGGGGAGACCGTCCCGTTCTGCCTCTGGAGGATCTGAAGGTGTTTTGAGAGATTCAAAAGGATTTTTTTCCTCCTCGATGTTGATGGTTTCCTTGCTTCCTGTGTTTTGAGTGTTTACACTTTCTTGCCCTGATTTGTTTCCTGTCTCTTTGCCTTTGTTTTTATTATTCTGCCTGTTGTTTGTTGTTTTCTTTACTTGTTTCCATTGCTCTCCTTTATCTTTCTCTGCTGCCTCGTCATTTTTCTTCTTGCAGTATCTTGCAAAGTGTCCGTATTCGTGACAGTGTCGGCATTTGAAGGGGAGTTGTTCGTAGTCAAGCTCTTGGATATGTGTCCAATCTGCAACCGAAAGTTTGATGGCTTCAGGTAATCTGACTTCCAGGTCGACCTCTACACATATTCGGGCACAGGAGAATTGATCCTTCCTTGGCGCTTGGTCTATGTATCTGCCTAGAGCATTACCAATGGATTGCAGCGATCTCTGGTTCCAACAGTGGAGGGGAAGATGTGGAAGACGCACCCATACAGGCACTGCCATGGGCACGTCCTGAGCCGAATCAAAATCTGGTGACCATTTATTCAGATAAAGCCCTTGAGGGCCCATAAAGTATGGCCCGTTTCTAAAGATCAGGCTTCGATCTTCCGCGTTATCAAACACGAAAACGAAAAACCCTTTGCCAACGAAATGGCTTTTTATTCCTTCCGAAACCAGGGGAATCCAGTTCCGTTTAATCCATTCTTCAACAACTTTCGGGGATGGCCAAAGCCCTGTGAACTGGCCGATGAGGCCTCTTTCGGCAAGGTTCAACGCTGTTCTGCAAGTTTCTTCCACAGGCAAAGTCACCGTGGGGATGTCTTCCAATTTTTTGACGAACTTTTGTTGAGAACCAGAGTTCGGGCGCTTCCCAGCAGCAGCGATGAGAGATCTGAATGCTTCGAGCTCAGGGGCGAGGGAGGAGGGGCCTCTGGGCCACCTCCGAGATCCATAGTGGAGAAGGCCGCGCGAAGGAGGGAGAAACCAGCCGGGCGCAGCTAGGTTTACTGCAGAGCGGCCATGCGCGCGCTCAGAGCCTTCTCAAAAAAATGAACAACTTCCATGAATTTTGACCTAGTGCTCTTTTGTTCTTACTTTTGGCCAAGATGTTGCTGTCCGGTTTAATGAAAAACCTGATAATTCATTCGATACTTTTGAATCAATTGTAGCTGCCTTTAAGGAGAAGTACGGTGATAAAAGGGAAGATAGGCATTTGGTGAGAGAGATCAGTACCATAAAAAAGAAAGAAAATGAAACGATTGAATAATTTAACTGGAGATTTAATGGTATCCTTAGAGAAATATCTCAAACTCATAAACCTCCTGATGGATCTCTTCTAAATTTTTACATTGATGCTTTTAATTATGATACTTCATATGAGTTAAGGCGGGCTAAAACTGCAAATTATAAGGCTTGCCAATCTTTAGCTGAAGAGCTTGAAAAGGATAAAAGAGCATTAGGGAAGCCTGAAATTCATGGTTTTGATAGCGCTGCAACTAAGTTAAAGGGACCTAAAGGTAAAGAACCTCTAGAAGATGATGATGACCCTATGAAAAAGTTAATGCAAAAGCTTGAAAGCATGGAGCTTAATCAAGCGAAATTAATCTTTGACCATGCTAAGGAAATAAGCACTTTATAGTCTAGGTTGGTTCAAATGGAAAGGGCTCAAATGCGGAACTCCCAACCTAGGAATCATAATAATAATAATCGAGGAAATAATACTTGGCAGAAAAAAGGTCAGTCGAGTGAGCAGAGACCTCCGAATCCACTTGAATCTACTAATCTGGTTGATGAAGCTCCTCCTTATTGTAGAGCTTGCGACGCTCTTCATGAAGAGGTTACTTGTCCCATTGTTAAAAGAATCATGAATAATGGAATGTTTGGGCCAAGTAATCAGATAAATGTTGTTGGTAAGGAGTTCTCTTTGTCTATGGAAGATTGGATGGAAGTTAAGGAAATAGTCAAGATGTTAGGCCTTTCACATCTTCGCATAGTATCAATAATTTTGGTTATGAGAGGGATTTGATGATTGAATTATTTGGTGAAAAGCCTTCTCCTGATCAAGTTTTGGAAATTGATAAGGACAAAGGATTAACTTATCAAAGAAGGGATAAAGAGCAAGGTCATAATCAAACTCCCCCTCGAATTTTTAATCCTAGTCCTGGTTTGGATATTGATTTGGGTGCATGGTTGAAAAATGCTAAGATCTTGCTGCCTGTTACTGAGGTTTTAAAATTTCCTAATCAGAGAGCTAAAGTTTTATATGTTCTTGGAGCTTCACATGTTAATGTTATTCAAAATGAAACTCCTGAAATTTCTTGTCAAGATGCCCCTATATATCTGCAAAAAATGGAATCGGATAACAAAGATCATCAACCATTTTTTGTTACTTTGATGGCTAATGGTTATAAATTGAATAATTGTATGCTGGATTCTGGTGCTTCAGCTTGTGTCATGACTAAGAGGGTCATGGAACAGCTTAATTTAAGAGTTTCTAGACCATACTACAACATATGTGCCATGGATTCTAAGAAAATTGAAGTTCATGGGTTAATCAAGGATTTACAAGTTCATTTATCGGTTTACCCTGACATCATGATTGTTATGGATATAGTTGTAGTTGATGTTCCGGATGCTTGGGGTATGTTGTTATCGAGAAAATGGGCTTCTGATCTAGGAGGAAGTATTCAGATGAACTGGTCTTATGCTATGATTCCTTCCCCTAGAGGTGAAGGGTTTGTGAAGCTTAATAGAGAACCTGAAAGAAGATTCCATGTAGAAGATCCTAAAAGACCTCATAATGAAATAATTAAGGAACAACCTGACATGGGGAATTATGCTATTATGTCTAATTTCACGGTTCCATTAGATGACAAGGTTGATGAGAAATTTGAGGACTTAAATGATCAGGTTTGGTACATGCATTTTGATGGTGCAGGATCTAGGTATGGTAAGGGTGCCGGAATTGTTTTGAAGTCTCCCCTTGGTAGTGTTTTAAAGTTTTCCTATAGACTTGAGTTTAATGCAACCAATAATGTGACTGAGTATGAAGCCTTGTTGTTGGGTTTTGAATTGGCAAAGGCTTTAAGAATTAAGTTGCTTAGTATCAAGGGAGACTCTGATCTGGTTATCATGCAAGTTAAGAACAAATTCACAGGTAAAAATCAGAGGTTAAGGAATTATCGAAATGCTGTGTGGGATGCTATGTAACACTTTGATGCCATTAACCTTGAAGCTGTCCCAAGAGAAAAGAATGCCTTAGCGGATGAGCTCGCTGTGGCTGCTTCTACTTTACAATTATCTGATGAATTAATTAAAGAGGAAATAAAAATGGAAATTATTTTCAGACCGTCAGTCCCGGATAATTCAGAACATTGGCAGGTTTTTAATGATGAAAAGCAGGCTATTCGTTTTTCTTAATAATTTGGATGAGTTTGAAGATTTTCAGATAAGTTCTAAGGAGGATGGATCTGAGGATCATGATGATATTATAAATCCTACTCCTTGGAATATTGTTGCTTTAGAACAACACTTTGATCGGCATGATGCCACAAAGCTGAAAGAGGAAAATAGAATGGATCCAGGTGAGTTCATTGAAGTAAATCTTGGTACTTCTAAGGATCCTAAGATTGTTAAAATCGGTAAAGGTACTAGTGAAGAAGAAAGGAAAAAGTTAACAAATTTACTTTATGATTACAGGGATGTTTTAGCATTTTCATATGATGAGTTAAAAGGATATAGGGAAGATGTCATGCAACACATTATCCCTTTGAAAGATGAGAATGCTAAACCGTTTTGTCAAAAGCTTAGGCAAATAAATCCTAAGTTAGCCCCTTTGGTTCAAAAATAGCTTTCGAAAATGCTTGCAGCTGGAATCATTGCTCAAACTAGACATTCAACATGGTGTTCCAACCTGGTGATTGTTAGGAAGAAGAATGGTACCATTAGACTTTGTGTTGATTTTAGAAACCTTAATCTAGCATGTAAAAAGGATAATTACCCTTTGCCCAACATGGAGACTATGTTGCAAAGAGTAACAGGTTCAGGAATGATGTCATTGCTAGATGGTTTTTCTGGATACAATCAAGTTTGGGTTAAAAAAGAAGATCATCACAAAACTACTTTCACCACACCATGGGGTACTTTCGAATACATTAGAATGCCTTTTGGTTTGACTAATGTTGGGGCTACTTTTCAAAGGGCTATGGATTATGCTTTTAAAGGCTTAATTGGAAAAATCATTGAAATTTATCAGGATGATCTTACTGTTTTTTTCTAAAGATGGTATTACTCACATAGGTCATCTTAAGCAGGTTTTTGATAGATGTAAATAATTTGGGATTTCCTTGAATCCGGCTAAGTCTGTTTTTGGAGTAATTGAAGGGAAATTACTTGGTCACATCATCTCCAAAGATGGGATCAAGATTGATCCTGAAAGAGTTGAGGCAATCCAAAAGATTCCTCTACCTCATAATCTTAAATCCCTTCAGTCTTTTCTAGGAAAAACCAATTTTCTTAGAAGATTTATTCCAAATTACACAGAAATAGCTAAGCCCATTCAAAGTTTTCTGAAAAAAGAAGTAAATTTTTTGTGGAAAGAAGATGGTAAAAAGGCTTTTCAAGGGATTAAGGGTGTTATTTCTCAAGCTCCTGTTTTGGCGAAATCCTGAATACTCAAAGGATTTTATGATTTTCTCTTTCGCTTCTAAAGATACTATTGCTGGTGTCTTGTTACAAAAGAATAAGGAAGGTCACAAACAACCTATTGCTTTCATGAGTAGAGCGCTTCAAAATTCTGAATTAAAGTATACTACTATGGAAAAGCAAGCCTATGCTTTGGTTAAGTCTCTTAAGCATTTTAGGACTCATGTGGGTTATTCTAAAATCATTGCTTTTGTCCCGCATTCCGCGATTAAAGATATCTTAACTCAAACTGATTGCTTAGGGACTCGTGCTAGGTGGGTTACTAAAATTCAAGAGTATGATCTAGAGATTAGACCCACCAAGCTAATCAAAGGTCAAGGCTTGGCTGAAATGTTGATCGAAGGTAATGAGAAAGCGCTTGGTTTGATCTGTCTCAATGATGCATCTTCACCTGAGCTGAAAAGGTTAGGATAGCATGAATGGTATAAGGATATTATTTATTATTTTTTAAATCTTACATGTCCTGACCATTTAGTTGCTCATAGAAGAAGGGCTCTTAGATTAAAAGCCACTAAGTATTGCCTCATGAAGGATGGCCTTGGTTGGAGAAATCCTGAGGGGATAATACTTAGGTGTGTTGATGAAGTTGAGTCTAAAAGGTTGATTTCTGAGTTTCCTTCAGGATTTTGTGGTGGTCATTATGCTGCTAGAACTACTGCCCACAAAATTCTGAGAGCTGGTTATTTTTGGCCTTTGATTTTTTCAGATGTGCATAAATTTGTTAGAAGTTGCCAAGCCTTTCAACTATTCACTGAGAAGCAAAAGCTAGCTGCCCTGCCCCTACAACCTGTGGTTGTTGAGACACCTTTTCAACATTGGGGTCTAGATTTCATCGGGAAATTCCATGAAAATTCTAGCAATGGCTACTCCTGGATCTTAACTGCGACTGATTATTTTACAAAATGGGTTGAAGCCATTCCTGCTAAGAATGCCAATGAAAAGGTCATTATGGACTTTATTGAAAATCAAATCATTACTAGATTTGGTATCCCTGCCAAGATCACTACTGATAATGCCAAAGCTTTTAGTTTTCTTGAAATTTCATCTTTTTGTTTTTAAGTATGGCTTTACTTTATCTCATTCATCTAACTACTATCCTCAAGGTAATGACTTAGCTGAATCAAGTAATAAAAATCTTATGACCATTATCAAGAATATAGTAGGAGATAATAAGCGATCTTGGGACAACAAAATCAAGTATGCTTTGTGGAAAGATAGAATTACTAAAAAGAAAGCTATTGGTAAAAGTCCTTTTATGGCTTGGATGTAACTTTGCCTATTCACCTTAAATTGCCAGCTTACCAACTCCTTCAACATTTTTCCACTAATAAAAATGTTGTTCAAAATAGAATTGATCAGATTGTGGAGTTGGATGAAACTCGTAGGAAAACTTTAGATAATATGTGTAAGAATCAATCTAACATTAAGAAAAGCTTTGACAAATCATCTCGATCTAGATCTTTGCAGGTTGGAGACATGGTATTACTTTGGGACAGAAAAAATGAAAAGCCCGGAAAACACAAGAAATTTGACAGTTTGTGGCTGGGACCTTATATTATCAGAGGCATTGTTGGACCAAACTCATTCCACTTGAGCACGTTGGAAGGCGAACCACTTCAGTTACCTGCGAATGACCAACTGCTCAAGTTGTTCTTCAAAGATGACATCCGATGCCATTGGGCATCCTTTGTATTGTATTTCTAACCCTACTCCTCGTCCTTTCAACATTTCATTTTGTAGTTAGATTAGATTTACTTTTCATGTCAAGTAGAATAATAAATGTTAGAAGAGCTTCTATTTTTCATGTGCTTAATGTTATATGATGATATTTGGATGGACACTACTTATGTAATTTTGTGTGTTGCTTGGATGCAGATTCTGGATTCTCACATTCCTTCAATGAAGCAACGTGTCCCCAAGTAGAGCCAGATGTTGACCAAACTTTGTCAACGACCCCATAGCAGTACACTCCCATTTTTTCAAATGGGGCTTATCATGTTCGAGGTTCACATCATCTAGATTTCATCGACAGACGACAATTTTTATAAATGATTTAAACCCATTCTGCATGTTTATGATATAAATGATCTAAGTAAGACCGTCAATGTATGTAACAACCTAGGTAAGCCTAGTATGTTGTTGATGATTTCTATCCTAGGAGGTTTTTTGTCTCACTGATTTACTTGTGTTTTTCGACACAAGTTATCGGCAGAGTTTTTCCTTCCAGCCTCACCCCAAAGCTAGGGTGGATTTTGTCATCAGCATGCTAAGTGAGTCCTAGTGTTTTCTATCGAGTCCTTGTAAAAGTAGTTTGGGAATAATCCTAGCTAATTGGCTAGATTATTTTATTACAAGCTACTTGGTCTACTAGATCATGTTTTGAGTCGCAGAATTGGATATTTATTTGAGGGTCTATACGAATAGGTATTCCCCCCTCATGTGTCTAAATTTATTTATCTTATGTAAAAAGGGTTGGAAAAAATAATTAAAATCCCTCTTAGTCAATTAATTAAAATTTTTGGTCAAATTAATTAAAAAATCTTAAGCCAGAAATTTAATTAATTTTAGGTCCTAGGTGAGTATAAAATCCTTCAAAGGCAAAATTCGTTGGTCCTTAAAAAATGAATTTTTAAAGGCCTTAGGCCAAGAGAATATTGATAATTTTAAGAAATTTTGGACCCTTGGGCCTAGGTGGTTAATTCAAAGTCAAAATTTTGGGGTAATTAACTCAAAAATAGTATTTTTAAGTTAATTAAAATGGATTTAAATCATAAATTCGTTTTTTCCTCAAATTTATAATTTCGACGATCCAGATTAAAAGATAATCAAATCTTTTCGACGGTCGAGATTATTTTGACATGGATCAACTCAACTAGCCATTGGAGATTTTGTCCTATAAATTAGAAGTCTTGATGTGACATTTGCATCCGATCTTTGAATCGTGCACTTGTCTTGGAAGCTCTTGTGAAATTTCTTTGATGAATAAAGCATAAAGACTTTGGGGTTACAAATTTTGGTGTTCCTTTTCCAGATCTATGTGGTGATTCATTTCTAAACTCTGCTACTTTGTTTGGCATTTTTATGGTTGATGGCCTTCATGGATTGATCTGCATACAGATATCTTGTGCAGTTTTCTGGGTTCATAAAATGAAATTTTTGATTTAACGGAAAGACTAGTTATCTATTTTTCTGCAGGATCTCATGTTATTTTCTTAAATCTCTATCGATCTAAAGTTCAGATCTAAGTGTGCAGGCAATTTTTTAAGGTTTGAGCGTCTGGGGAAGTCTTCAATTGGACCAGCCGACTCTCAGATTTGTAAATCTGAAAAGCCCATTGTTTCTAATTTCCTAAAGCTATCTTACGAAATTGTGTTTTACAGGGTTTTTAGGGCTTGTGCCTCTCTTTAAAATTTCAAATTTCTAAAAATTGTGCTGAAATGTTTTAAATGTGGTCATGAGGGATCAGATTTGTAAATTAGCTTGTAAATTTGTATTTTTTTTAGGGCTGTAAGGGTTTAATAATTTTTTTGGTGCATATATTTTCAGGATCTATTCTAGTTTTGTAGATTACAGGGTTTTCTCAGAATTGTTTTTAAAGATCTGAGCCAGATCTAACCCCCGAGGGCAAGATCTGGCCTCAGAATCGCTTCTGTGGGAAAAATTGAATGATATTCGATTTAAAGAACATAAAAATCTGAGCTTAACGGAAAGAATTGGAGCTTGCTGGGCGTTTTTGTGTGTACTGGGTTTATTTGAAATTATCACTCTTTCGTTGCTGCATAAACCTTGTAAAAAAATACGCTCCGTTCCTTATCTACGTCTCCTTCCTGTCTGCTGCCAAGCTGTCTAGCTTCATTCAGCTTTGCCTTTCGATTTTTCCCATCGCTACCTTGCCGTCAAGCCACCAATACGCTGGCTTATATCTCCGCCGCCTGCAAACGAAGCCTCTCACTGCGTTTCACCTCGACCTGTAGAGGTTCTCTGCCATCCGGCCTCCCTTCCTCATCTGCTTGCCTTCTGCATCTGGTATCGAACCCATTTGCCGTTCGTTGAACGCCCTCACCTCCTCCTCTGCCCTTTGATTCCCTCAAGCCGTCTCTGCCTTCAAAGCTGTTTGCAGTCAAATTCATCACGTCCTCAACCTGCAAGTAAGGCAAATAAAAACGCACATATAAAACTCAAAGAGCCCTTACATATCTATGTTTAATTTTTTTTATTAGTTTCGATTTAGTTAGGTTTAGTTTTAAATTTATTTTTTAGATTTTGAATTTTAACAGAAGTTAACGTTAATTTTTTTTAAAGTCTTTGTAGATTTTATTTAGCGTTAGATTTTTTTTTAGTTTTAGATTTCATTTTTATTGTTTTGACTTTAGTGTAGTTTTAGTTAGGTTCTAGTTTAAAACTTGATCTTTGTGTTAATTTAGTTTAACTTTAGGTTTTAATTTTTAGTTTAGATTTTAATTTAGTTTGTTTTGGATTTAGTTTTAATTTTTTTAGATCTTTTTTGTTTTGTTTTAGTTTTAGATTAGTTTCATTTGTATAGATATATTTGGTTTTGAAAAAATAATAAAAAATACAAAAATACAAAAATATAAAAAAAGTTCTAAAAAAATCTTCATAGTTAAATATTTTTTTTTAAATTTCTATCTAAAATTTGACTATAGGAGCTTTTTTAATTTCTGGATTGGATTAATTGAAACATCATAGATTCAGAAACATTGCAAGCATCTGGCATTTATTTTTAATAATCGTTTCATGATAGCTTTGTTGTGAGCTTGAGTACTTTAATGAATGGTTGTGGTGTTTTGTATTGAATATCACTGTGGTCATTTGTGTTTTCATAGCAGAAGTTATACATCAATTACTTGGTTTTAATTGCATAACGGGATATTTTAACTCCATAAGGCACTGGTTTTAATATAATTGATCTGTGAAATCTCGTTAATCTCATCAAGTACTTGGTTTTTTGACTGTCTCCTGGGTTGGTTGACTTGCAACCAATTCTTGTCCTTCATTTCTGTTAGGGTCTACCTCCCTTAGCTTGCAAGGAGATAGCTTATATAGAGAGATTGGGGATCAGGGTGACAACCCCCGATCTGAGCCGTTGTCGCGGTGCCTATACAATCTGTGCAACAACAGATCCCACACATAGTCGAGAAGAAGACGCCTAATGATATGTGGAAAGCGTTAACCACAATGTAACAAGGCAAATCCGTCCAGAAGAAGATGCTTCTGGAGAACCAAATGAGGTTATTTGTGATGACTAAGGGACAGGAAATCGATCCTTTCCTCTTTAGGTTGTAGTCGATTTGAGATCAGCTGATTGCCATGGGTGTTAAAGTGGATGATGATGTCATGGTGAGGACTGCTCTAAATGCAGTCACAGATGAATGGGAAACGTTTGTCCAAAGCATCTTGGGTAGATAGGACCTTCTAAGTTGGGACAACATGTGGGCTATCCTCTGACAAGAGGAAATCCGTTGAATGACCAAGAGACAAACCAACACCAGATCAAGCAAAGTGAAGACGGAGGAAGAGGAAGATGCAGCCCTGGCATCTAAGAAGCAGCAAGAGAAAAAGAAGCGGGATCTATCAAAGATAAAATGTTTTAGATGTGGTGAACTTGGACACTTCACCACCAATTTTCCTCTAAGGATTGAGGACAATGAAGCTTTTGATTCCAAGGCTGCAGCAACTAAAGAAGATGATGGCTTCGATGATGATGTGGCCATGAGCGCTCATGTACCTCGAGAGAAGAGGTGGTGCCATATTGATTTGTAGAGAAGCTACAGAGTGGCTGAAGGATCCTTGAGGTGCCTAAACTCTTGGATCACATACGATCTACGGGAGCCTTAAGACAGTAGCAGGATGACTGGAGTCAGTGGGTGCAGAAGATCATGGAAAAAAAGAGGCAGTGCTGGGACGCTGAAGAAACCCGATCCAGTATTTCTGTTGAGTGTTGTAGCAGAAAGAAGGAGAAGAGTATTTTTTCTTACAAATTTGAGCTAGATGGCTTCTCATGGACTGAGAGATCAGGACAGGTTGGACGGTATGTCCAACTTCGTTATCTGGAGGGCCAGGTTCCTGACAGTCCTGGATGAGTACAACATCAGGGACCATGCTGAGAATGTCCTAGTTGTGCCTGCCGATCAAGATCCTCTGAAGAAATTCAAGGAAAATCAAGCATAGGCTAAGCGTTTGATCATGGATGGAGTCAAAGATCACGTCGTACCACATATTACCGGGAAGAACATGGGAAATGAGATGTGGACTGCTTTGGAGACGATGTATCAGGGAGGCTCTGTCCAAAGGAAAATTCTTCTAGTGAATCATATGCGGTTATTCCAGATGCAGAAGGGTGAGGAGATAGATCCCTTCCTCTTCAGACTCCAAACTATTCGGGATCAATTGATTGCCATGCAACTCCAGATGAAGGGCTCTTGGTGAGGACTGCCCTGAATGCAGTCACTGAGGAATGGGAAACGTTTGTCCAGAGCATACTGGGCAACGCATCATTACCATACTGGGCAGACATGTGGGCAATCCTCCGTCAGGAGGAAATCAGGAGATTTACCAAGAGGCAAAGCAACAGCAGCGGAACAGTGAAAGTGAAGAAAGAAGAGGAAGAGGATGCAGCCCTTGCATCAAAGGAACGAAGGTAGCAAGGGAAGAAGAAGAGGGACCTATCCAAGGTCCGGTGCTTTAATTGTGGCGAACTTGGACACTTCGCCAACACTTGTCCTAAGAATAAGGACAAAGGATCTTCTGAATCCAAGGCAGTAGCAGCAAAGGACGATGGGAGTGATGATAACGTAGCCATGAGTGCTCATGAGCCACGTAAGTGGGGCGATATGGATCTGTAGAGCAGCTACAGATGAAAAAGGAAGGATCCTTGAGTAGCCCAACTCTTGGATCACATACAAGCTACGAGAGCCTTAAGACGGTAGCGGGACAAGTGGAGTAGTGGGTGTAGATGATCACCATGAAGTAGAGGGCAGTGCTGAGACATTGGAGGGGGAGCAGCGCAGTGCAGAGGCAGCAGCACAGAGGCTGATGGGACTTCAACAACGCAGAGAGGCAGTGCTTACGCAGTGCAGAGCTGTAGCAGCGCACTGGCTTCAGGAGGACAGTGCAGAACAACAGCCAAGGGAGCTTCAGTGATGAGATGCAACCCGACTTGTCTATCAATGATTGGGCAGGGGTTTTTTAGTTGCTTACTTCTTAGCAACAGAGTTGCAGTGTAGCAGTTAGCAGTGGCAGTGCTATGGGCAACATGATGCATCAAATTGAGAGGGAGTTGCAAAACAGATGTAGCAGTGTCAGTAGTGGCAGTGACATGGGCAACAATACAGAAAGCAACAGCGTAGTGGATGGAGGGCAGTAGGCCAGGCATCAATAGCGCAAAGACCGATGCCGAGATCTTGCGATACATGGTGTGGATGTATTGCTAGAGCACACTCTGTGCTAAGAAGGAGTGTTGAGATTTTGAGGTAACATCGGGTGTGCTCTAGCCCTAAAATTTTGTGGAGGTGCTGAGACACACAAGACCTCCAAAACCTAGAAAGCGTTTGGAGAAATTTCATCTAACGTGTGAGATATTAAAATAATTTTTTTTTTTTAGTCTAACTCAGGGAATTACAAAAATTAAAGTGAATTAATTAAACACATGTGATGATATGTTCTAAGTGACGCAGATGAAGCAGTCTTTTAATCTGAATCATCGATAAGAGATTAGATCACGGCCGTTGATGTGTCAACGAAAAAGTAAAAGAGAGAGGCTTGGGGTCAGTTGGAGACACACACAGAGTGTAAGAGATCGAAGTCTTTTGACGGAGCAGTGCTCAGACGAAGATCAAATCTGAGTGACTCAAAGTTGTAGTGAGGGGCAGATGCAGTGATTGGTTAGGAGGGCCAAGAGCACAGTGTAGAGCAAGGGCAACATAGACGTAGTGGAGGCAACACAACCATCAGAGGGAGTGGCGCAGTCCCTCAAGAGGGTGACGCAGGCCCACGTAGGGCCCACGCAGAGGCAGCACAACATCTCCAAGCAGAAGTTCGAAATTCTGTCAGTAGAAGGGTTTCTGAGCCAGCAGGGCTGAAACTGAGATTCGAGAGAAGCAGATTCATGCAGAGCTAGGGTGACGCATTTCCTCAGCCGAAGTTACACAGGCTTACGCAGCTACTGCGTAGAGCCAGCTGGGGTTTCACCAGTTGCTCAGCCGGGACTTGCAAGAGTGAGGTATATCTCAGATTTTCTCTGATTGCAGAGGTTTTCTCTGTTGGGTCAGCCAAGTTTATGGAACCCTAGATGTACTCAGAAACTGCTACTTAATAATAATAAACCCTCATATCTGTTGCACCGGTTTTCCCGCATTGGGTTTTTCTAGGGACATTTGTCCGAAAAATCTGTCACTTTGTCATATGAGCGTGCTATTCAGTAAATGATTTGTATGTGTAGGTTGTTAATTGTATTTACTTCGATGTTAATTCTGAATATTCAGATTAATAACTTGTATGCTTAATCAGGTTGGAGAAGTAAATCGAGATTTAACAGTAGGGTTTCTTAATTAAGAAATTTTCACATGACGAAGGGGCTGAGTAGTGATTCCAAGGGACAATCCAGAATCAGCTAGAGATCGAGGTTTCTAAGCCAGTAGGGCTGAAACTCGATTTCTGGAGAGGTAGATAAGCGTAGAGGAAGGGTGACACAGTCCATCAACTAGACCCACGTAGGCTTACGCAGTGGCAATGTAGAGACCGTGCACAGGCAGCTGGGGTCTTACCAGTGTCTGATCCGTATTAGCCGGGACTTGCAGAGTGAGGTAAAACTCACAATTTATCTCTGTTTGCCGAGGTTTTCTCTATTGGGTGAGCCAGATTATGGCACCCTAGATGTACTTAGAATACTGTTGCTTAATAATATAAACCCTCAGATCTGTTGCACCCATTTTCCAGCATTGGGTTTTTCTGGGGACATGTGTTCGAAATTTTTGTGTGTCCTTTGTCTAGTTGTTCCTCTTATTTTTTAGTACTTGATCTGTATAATTGTGTAGGCTACAGTGTATTTAATTTGATGTTTTCCTGAATTATTCAGAAAATATCTTGTTATTAAAGAAAAACAAGTAGAAGTAAATCAAATTTACTGCAATAGGGTTTCTAGTTTAGATTCAAAAAATTTCACATACTGAAGACAAGCCAAGACAAGAGGACACAAAAATTGGCTCAAGCCAGGGAAAAACAAAGTAACAAAAATCGCGATCGGGATAAAATCGCCGAGGGGAAAAAATCGGAAAAAATCGTAAAAATCGAGAAAAAATCGTAAAAATCGGGAAAAAATCGGCACATACAAAAATATTCATTTTTTTTCAATTTTTTTAATATCTAAAGCATCTACAGCATAAAATAAATGTATTGACACATAAATATGAAAAAAAACTAATATATAAGATGTGTAATATCATGTCTAGTGCTACATCACACATAAAACTGAATCCTGTCCTGAATACTAAGTCCCGAGTCTCAAGAGTCAACTTAGCCTCAAAATATCAACAAAAAATATAATAATGTATCTCATATCATGAGTCATAATGTCATATACAAAGGAATGCCAATGCACCATATAACCTATGGTCCTATACTATTGATTTCCTCTGCCCCTCTTGCGAGAAAATACAACAGCTTTGCCTTTCTCTCTAGATGAAGAAGCTGGCGGGACTGGCAATGGGCTCTGTTGTGCTCTAGAAGAAAAAAATGAAGCACCAGAACCGGAACGGGAACCTGAACCACTAGGAGCTAAAGGAGGCAGACCACGTCCTCTACCAGTAGTAGTGGTAGGTGGTGTCACCTCCTCCTCCTGCTCCTCCTCCTCCTCCTCCTGCTGCTGCTGCTCCTCCTCGTCCTCCTCCTCGTCCTCCCCCTCCACTACCTCCTGCTCTATCCAATCAGGGGCTGACTCCATGACAGGCCTCTCAGCCTCAACCCTCCATTCAGCAGTGGTGTCAATCGCATCTAAAGAGATGGCCTCCATATCAGGGGTCCTCTCAAGTTGTCTCACCCACAATCTAAGATTGTAGTAGATGTAAACCATGTCATTGAGCCGCTGACCCTCCAACCTGTACAAGGGTCATAAATTAATAAATTAAATATTTAAAAAAAAATATTTAATGAATTCAAAAAATCAGTTGAGAATCGAGATATGTTAAGTTTTTTACCTATTGCGCCTTTTGGAGTGTATTTTTTCAAATACACTCCAGTTGCGCTCGCATCCTGAAGCGCTACATGTTTGGCTGAGTATTCTAATGGCAAGTTTTTGGAGTTTTGGTAATCTGCCACCATAGCTCCTCCACCATGCATCTACAAGTTACAAGTTACAACAAATAAGATAAACTGATAAAGTTACAAACATAAGAAAATTTTTAAAATAATGAAAATCTTACCTGGCATTTTAACAATCCTATCCTGGACTGCCATGTCGAAGCTCAAGGTGCCACCTGCCATTCTGTATACCTCCATCTCTTTGGATATCTCTGAACGTTCTGATGGAGTTGGCACCATCTTCTGAACACAACTGAAAAAGCCATCCATGACCTCAGCATCAAATAGAAAACCACATGAATAAGCAAATGCGGGGTTCAAGAAGAGCCCTGCGGCATGAATGGGATGATGGAGTGTGTTGTTCCATCGATCATCAATCACTTCCCATAAAAGAAGTTGTCTCTGAAACCCATCATCACCCTTATCATCATAATAGCTGCGAATAGCTTCTTTGGCCCTATCCATGGCCTCATACAAGTAGCCCATTACGGGCTTCTCTCCATCCACCAATCTAAGAACCTTTACCAAAGGTTCACTAATGCTGCACACCTCTTCCACTCCAGCCCAGAAACTTTCCTGATATGACACCAACCTGCAGATGGCCGGTCCCTCTGATTTGCGGCTGATAGTCAAAGCACGCCACTCATCTGAAACAAACATTCTCTTCAATTCCCACTTAGAATTCAAGAGGGATTGAAGAGAGATGAAAGTAGTGGCAAATCGTGTAATAGCAGGCCGCACCAACTCCTTATTGTTGGTGAATGTCCTCATCAAATGAAGCACAGATCCATGGTTATATATAAATTTTGTGATTCTCTTTGATGATTCTACAATATCACTGACAAAATCAAGCTTTCCAATGTCCTCCAACATCAAATCAAGGCAATGTGCCGTACAAGGTGTCCAAAATATGCTCGGATACCTCTCCATAAGCATCTTGCCAGCAGAAACATAGTTTGTAGCGTTGTCCGTTATGATTTGGACAACGTTTTGGGGCCCAACCTCCATAATGAACACATCTAATAAATCACATAATAATCTTGCATCTTTTACATGTGCAGATGCATCAACAGATTTCATAAACATTGTCCCCTTGGGACAACTGACCAAGAAGTTAATAAGGGTCCTACCCCTTTGATCAGTCCAACCATCTGACATCACAGTGCATCCTGTGATTTCCCATGATGCCCTTAACTCTTCCAATCTCTTGGTGCAGTCAGCTTTCTCATTTTGCAGAATGCACCCTTTAAGGTCATTCTCTGAAGGGGCTTTGTATCCTGGGCCAACAACAGCGATAGCGTCAATCACAGACTGATAAAATGGATTGGTCCTGGCAACACTGAAAGGAATATCACTCCAAAGAAACAGTTTGCCCAACAACTTATCAGCTTCTTCCTTCTCCTTTCTTTTAAGAAAGGAGGAGATAGATGGTTGTGCCTCGGGAGTGGTTCTAGGAACAAAAAATGAGGCAGCAGCGACGGGGCTGCCTGTAGAAGAGGCTGATGCTGAAGAGCCACTACCACTCTCACGCTCAACCACAAACCCTGATATTTGACTTTTCAGAGTTGCTTTGCTGAGTTTAGTGGTTTCTATTTCTCCCAATGAGTTCATGGCTCTTTTGATTATTTCTGGATTGGTGTTTTTGCAAGGGCCTACTTCATGCCCAGGAATTTGTGCCAAGTGGTATTTCAACCTGTATATCCCCCCTGTCATGTGGTGACCACATAATTTGCAAGACAAGTTTGATCGGTCAAAACCCCCATCAGGTTCACCAAATTCCCATAAAGGATCTAATTTCCATGGCATGTTGGAAACTTTGAAGTTTGAACTTTGAATGTTGAACTTTGAATGTTGAAATTTGAACCTAGGGCACAAGAAAAATTGCCAGTTAAAAAATAAAATAAAAAAATTACAATTTTACATACAACATTTTGATTTTTTTCACAAAAAAAAACCCTCAACTCAATCCAAAAATAATGGGAAAAAATACATGTTGAAACACAAGCAAAAATAATGGGAAGAAGCTAAGAGCACAAGAAGAAATATAAAAAACAAAATTTAACAAACAATTTTTTGCATTTTTGACCAAAATAACCCCTCTCCTCTCAATAAAACAAAAACAAACAAAAAAAACACAACCAAATGCAATCACAAATGATGAAAAATACATGGGTAATAGAAACCCATGGAAGAACAAGAAAAAAACAAAAAAAAATGGGTCAAATTTGATGCCCATACCTGGAAAAACGTTTTGCCGGAAACACTTGGTCCAAATTCGATTTTTGTTCGCTTGGATTGCAAGAATTCTTCACTTTTGTCCAATCTTGGGCTTGTAAATCTCCTCCTTCCCTCCTTGGCTCTCCTCCTTCCCTCCTTGGCTCTCATAAACAACTCTGTCCAACTAAAAATGACAAATAAAAAACCAAAAATCGCATTATAATGCCGCTGTCCAACACTGCCATGATTTTTACCAATCGACTCGCGATTTTTTCGAAAAAATCGCGATTTTATCGCGATGACGATTTTTTCAAAAAATCGTCCAAAAAATCGCCGATTAAATCGGCTGCTTGAAAAACTCGCGATTTTTGTTACTTTGGAAAAACCGCAAGATGGGGAAAACCCTTGATCAATTCTTCTTATTATTAATGTCAAATGTTCAACAAAGAAGAGAGATAGAGAGTATGTCCAAATTCAATATTGACTTGCTACTATACCACTGACCAAGTGCCAAAGAAACTGCCCAGACAAGTATGTGAATTAGCCTTTAACAGTAGCAGACAGATTCTGCCCTTACCAGAAGTCAATAATGTCAAAGCTGCTGTATAATAGCTCGAACTTGGTTCAATTAATGTGACCTTCAATGCTGATAAGAATGATCTCAGAACAACCCAATACAGAGCAGCCAATACTAGTCAAAGTGATAAGGAACCCTGCGGTCAGAAGTTTGCAATTAGGGCTTGACATTAAGGAGTCTAGATTATCCAGAATTGTGCTAATGACTGTGGCCTTCATTACAAAGCTAGCTTCTCCAACTTGCAGCTGATTATCCTCCTTCTAGGTCTCTAAACCATCTTAATTCCTTCTTTGTTCAATGCATTAACTCTGTGGCTTTTGGCTGTAAGTTCTAGCCCATCAAGCAAGAGAAGTAAGGTCAACGACCTAAATGAAAGAGCCCTCCACAGGTGTGGCCTGCTGAGGGGATAAAATAGCCATGAAATCAACCTAGAAATCCTCCTTAAGATAGCGGCCTTCTCTTGCAATGGCTCTGACCTGTATAAGAAACAAAATAACCCAAGACATGCTCTTCAACCTCCTTGCTTGATCTCCAAGGGCTGCGGCCAATTTTAGAGAGAAAATACGATAATTGAAATGAGGATGAAGGCTCCTCTTTATATACAAGATGGAGGGAAGGTCAACCTTTGTAGTATCTCGAAAGGGAAATAACCAGTAATACAAAGCATACAACAAGATACACAATACTATAAACTGAACATGAAGCAGATACACATGAAATAGAGAGAATACTGAGCCATTTTATTATACTGAGAAATAGAAATGAGTACAAGAGGTGATCAGAGTGATGGCACCTCGAGTTGCACCAGGCAAGTGTAGGAATACTCTCAGAATATCAATGGAATGGCTGCTCTCTGCTCTGCGTCCAAGCTGCTGGAAAACTACCGTGCTGCTGCTACTGCTGGAACAAAATGAGTAATTGGGGCTGCTCCCCTACTCAGAAAGAGCTGAAACTCTGGAATTTGCCTCTACTCACAATACCCAGAAAAGCCCAGAGAGCGTTTCTGGAATGGACGACCCCCGAAAATACCTCCCTTGAGGATCTACGCTATCCTCCCAAGGGCTACACTAAGGCTGAATGAAATCCTCCAGAATATGGCCTCCCGCTCTTCCAAAAGTCTCAAATAGGCAAGGGCTGGCCCCTTGCTCAATCTCTCGACCAAAATCCTCCGAGATAATGCCACTCCGGAGCTCCCTCAAAATGGACTGCGTCCTCCCTCTCAAGACTATACAGTCTCTATGGCTCTGCTCCTCCCACGAATGCCAACACCAATCCTCCTGCGAAATACTGATGAGACTACCTCACCCGAGCAAGCACTCGAAGTCTCCTGGGGCTGAGGGTGGGATCTTCGAACAGAGACACCCGATGCACTAAACAGTGCTGCAGACAAAGCTAAACAGTCAGCGTGCTCTAAGTCGAAGTGACCAGCTCAATATGCATAAAATCGAATGAGGAAATGAGGAGGCTCTCCTCATTTTTATAACAATGGGCCTCTCTCAACCCTTGGCCCCACCATCTCCTACGTTGCCTCCATTTGGCCCACGTAGCCAACTCAACTGTGCTGGCCATGCTCACGCAGTCCAAGTGGGCCCCTCTTCACGTGGTCACTTGGCCCCCTTGGCCCACCTTAGTCACAACGTTGATTTTACTATGTGACTTTAGGGAGTTAACTTTATTCTAAGTGAGTTATATCCCCCCTCTTACTCACTTTTATTTATATTTTAACTGTAGAAGACAAAATTGATCAAAATTAATATTTCCAATTAGCTATTGCTAATTGGGAATATTACAGTCTCCCCCGGCAAAATGTTGCTTGACCCCAAGCAACTGTAGTGATGGATGCTGCAAGATCTTCTCACTTTCCCAAGTGGCATCCTCATCTGGTAAATTCTTCCATCTAACCAAGAACTCCCGGACTATCCTTCTCCGCAGCTGTCTCTCTCTGATATCAATAATGGCCTCCGGCTGTAGCACCAAATGCCCTTCATCATCCGTAGGCGGAAGCTCCTCTGTCACTGTCACCTGCTGTCCCAAAGCCTTCTTCAGGCATGACACGTGAAATATGTTATGAATCTTGCTGCCTTGGGAAGCTCCAACTCATAAGCAACCTGTCCAACCCTACGTATCACCCTGTAAGGTCCATAAAAGCAGGGCTTGAGATTTTCAGCCCCCTTCTTCTTCAGAGTTGACTGTCGGTATAGCTGCAAGCGTAGGTAGACCAAGTCCCCTACCTCAAACTGTCTCTCCACCCGACCCTTGTCGGCATACAACTTCCACTGGTTCTGTGTTGTAGCCATGTTATCCTTGAGAGCTCGGAGGATGTCCTGACTCTCTTGGATCCAATCCTTGGCTCTCGGAGTCTTGCTGGCACCAAACATCACATCAACGAAAGATAAAGCATGATAACCATATAATGCATAGAACAGAGACATACCGATAGACATGTGATGTGTGTTGTTGTAGCAGTACTCTCCTAGGTGCAGCCACTTTAGCCATGCTCTCTGCTGCCCACTAACATAGTTACGCAAGTAGCCCTCCAGCCACTTGTTAACTATCTCTATCTGTCCATCTGTCTGCGGGTGGTAGTTGGTGCTCAGTGTCAACTCTATCCCCACCAGCCGAAAAAGCTCCTGCCAAAATCCACCCATGAAGCGGCTGTCCCTGTCACTGACAATGGTCTTGAGAAGACCATGTAACCTGAAGATATCCCGGAAGAACATCTCTGCCACTTGTGCTGCTGTATAGTGCGTGGATATGGCGAAAAAGTGTGCATATTTTGTCAGTCGATCAATGACGACAAATATACAGTCCTTGCTCTGCACCATGGGCAACCCTGTGATGAAGTCCATCGAAATACTCTCCCATTTCCCCTCTGGAATGGGAAGAGGCTGCAACAAACCTACTGGATGGTTCATCTCCCCCTTGTTGTGCTGGCAAACCTCGCACTCCCTGACATGCTGGAGTACGTCCTCCTTGAGGCCCTTCCATGAGAACCTCTCCCTGATGGCCCTGTAGGTTTTGGTAAATCCCTGGTGGCTAGACAATGGTGAATCATGAGAAGCCTGTAATATCTTCTTCTTGAGCTGAGAGCCCTAAGTCAAGAATATCCTATCCCTGTAGTAGATGATCTCATCCATCACCTTGTATCTATCATTTGTCACCTGTCCATCCAGAACCTCACAAGCAAACTTGTCCTTGGAGTACTCCACCAAAAGACGAGCCTTCCAATCTGCGTCCAAACTCATCAGAGACAACGCAGCTGGTCTGCGTGAAAGTGCATCAGCCACCACGTTGCTCTTCCCTTTGACATACTCGATGTCAAAGTCGTAGGCTTGGATCTTGCTGACCTACTTCTGCTGCCTCTCCTGTAGCTGCTTCTGCTCTAAGAAGAATCTGAGGCTGTTGTGGTCAGTCCTCACCCTGAACCTGTTGCCTACCAGGTACTGCCGGAATTTGGCCAAGGCATGCATGATGGCCAGCATCTCCTTGTCATATATGGCATATAACCGCTCATGTGGAAGGAGCTTCCGGCTCTCAAAAGCTATCGGGTGACCTCCCTGCATCAATACTGCACCGATCCCCTCTCCCGATGCATCACACTCCAAAACAAATGGCTGTGTGAAATCTGGCAATGCAAGTACTAGGCAACTGCTCATCACCTCCTTGAGCTTGTCAAAGGCCCGCTGCGCTGTATCTGTCCAACTAAATGCCCCCTTCTTCGTCAAATTTGTCAGGGGTGCAGCAAGCTGAGAGAAACTCTTGACGAACTTCCTGTAGTAGGTGCAGATACCTACAAACCCTCGAAGTTCTGTCACGTTTCTCGGCTCTGGCCAATCTCTGATGGCCCTGATCTTCTCCTCGTGGACCGTCACTCCGTCCACCCCTATAATGTGTCCCAGATATAGCATCTTTGTTAGCCCAAACTCGCACTTGGAGAGCTTAACATAAAACTGCTGCTCCTCCAAAATACGCAACACTGCCTCTATGTGCTGGAGATGCTCCTCCCATGTCCTGCTATATATCAATATATCATCAAAGAAGACCAGCACAAACCTCCTCAGGTGACTGCGGAAGATATGGTTCATGCACGACTGGAAGGTGGCCAATGCGTTGGTTAGCCCAAAGGGCATCACCATGAACTCAAAATGGCCATAATGGCACCTGAAAGATGTCTTGGGAATGTCCTGTTCCCTCACGCGAATATGATGGTACCCGGATCTGAAATCAATCTTTGAAAAGAACTGTGCCCCTCTCAACTCATCCATCAGCTCGTCAATCCGCAGTATAGGGTACCTGTTCTTCATGGTTTTCTTGTTCAAAGCCCTGTAATCAATGCACATCCGCAATGTGCCGTCCTTCTTCTTCACCAACACTACCAAAGAAGCAAAAGGACTAGTGCTGGGCCATATGTGTCCAAGAGCCAACAGCTCACGGATAGCCCGCTCAATCTCGTCCCGATAGGCTTTGGGGTGACTATAGGGTGTGGTAATAACGGCCTGAATGCCCTACTCTAGCTCAATAGTATGCTCAAATCCTCGATCTGGTGGCTGACCTGGCGGTATCTCCCCAAACACCGTGGCATACCTGTCAAGGATGGTTTGTATCTCAGGATGAACTGTCTGCCTGGTAGTCCCTACCTCTGATGCACATAGCTCTACTGCCCACTCTATGTCTCCCTTCCGGAAGTCTGCCTCCATCCGGTGAGCTGACAGAGTCTGGGGTGGGTAAGTGTGCATTCCCCGTATCTTCTCATGCTTCCCGGTCTTCTTATCATCCCACTCCCTCTCCAAGGCCTCCCAATCTGTGGTGACCTTCCCTAGAGTAATCAGCCACTGTACACCCAATACAAGATTGGTATCCGGTATGTTAACAATGAAAAAGTGGTCAGTCACTGTGTAGGTGCCCATCGTCACGGCCAGCTCTGGAACATATCTGGCACACTGAACCGTCTGATCTCCTGGGACCAACACTGAAAATCCATCGAAGCTTTCTGTCGATATGCCTCTCCGCTCAACCATCTGTGCATCGATGAAGTTGTGGGTTGCCCCACTGTCCACTAGTACTGAAACTCGCTGCCCACGTACTGTCCCTCGGACACGCAGCGTCAGATACTTGGGTACTCCTCGCAATGCTGCAAGGGTCCCCCCTATGGGTGAAAAGGCTGCACCTCCTGCTCCTGGTGGTGGAGGTGGAAGTTGTTCCTGCGCTGCATGGCTGGCTCCTGCCTCCACGTCATCATACTCATCCTCTTCTCCGCTGCTCTCAAAGAAGACCTCAATAAAATGTGCTTTTCCAGTAGCACATCTGTGTCCCGGTGCCCATGGCTCCTGACATGTGAAACACAACCTCTTCTTCTTCAACTCCCTCCTAGCATCATCATCCAACTGTCCCCTACCGGGATTCCCCTTTGGAGGCGGAATCCTCACATCCTTCCCCTTAGGCCGGAAAGTTTGTCTCTGGGGGTAAGGCATCATGTTCCTGGGTAAGGCATCCTGCAAATCCCGGGTCCTGCCAACTACGTCATGGAGTGTGGTTGGTCTAGTGGATCTAACCAATCCCCGAAGTGGCTCTGCTAACCCCTCAATGAACATATAAATCATCTGTGTCGCGGATAGATCTGGCATCATCACTGAAAGCCTCAGGAAATCTGAGATATAAGTATCCAGGCTCCCGGTCTACTTGAGCCTCGTCAACTCAACAAAGTGCTCCTCCGGATCCCTCCGATCAAACCTCTCTATCAATCTCCGGGTGAACTCGACATATGTAGTCACTGTCGAATGCCCGAGTGTAACCATCCCATGGAACCACCAATCCTGAGCCTTGCCATCCAGATGCAGTGCTGCCACCTTGATGGCCTCTGTCTCTGCCATCTGGTTGAGCTGGAAGTATATGTCTAGCTTCTCCACCCAAGCCTTTGCCGAACTGTTTGATGAACCATCAAACGTGGGCAAATGGAACTTGCTCACTGTACGCTGAGTGTCTCCCTTGTGATAATCCTGGTGCCCTTTGTGATGGTCGCGGGGTCTGCTGTCCCGCTGGAGCTGAAGGGCATCCCTAAATGGAAGGGCATCCCTGAACTCCTACCCATATGCCTGATACTCAGCAAAATAATCACCCATGTGGCCATGCTCTGGCTTCTGCTGTGCTCCTGCCCCAGTGTCTGCACCCAGAAAAGTGGGCATAGTGGAGCGTGTGGGGGCATGTGATTCCATGTGCGGAGTGGCATCACGCTCCTGCAAATGGTGGGATGTGCCTGACCCCTCACCAACCTGGAAACCCCTTGGGGTTTCACGCTGTCTAGTCTCAACAGCAGTGAATCTCTGATCCATCATCCCAATCTGCCTTGCCAGATCTTGTACTGACTTGAGCATTTCCTCAAATTGTTTTGCATCACTGTCATTTGCCATTGGTTCCTCCTGTTCTGCGTCCACCACTGGAACGCAATCCCCCTCTCCGTAGGTGATTTTCAACCTACGCTCTCTGTCACGGTACTTTCTACGTCTGTAGCAAATATACGGCTTCTCTCCCGGTGTCATAGACAACTCGCCCCACAGGCTGAGCCAGGTCTATGAGCTCTGATACCACTGTAGTATCTCGAAAGGGAAATAACCAGTAATACAAAGCATACAACGAGATACACAATACTATAAACTGAATATGAAGCAGATACACATGAAATAGAGAGAATATTGAGCCATTTTATTATACTGAGAAATAGAAATGAGTACAAGAGGTGATCAGAGTGATGGCACCTCGACTTGCACCAGGAAAGTGTAGGAATACTCTTAGAATATCAATGGAATGGCTGCTCTCTGCTCTGCGTCCAAGCTGTTGGAAAACTGTCGTGCTGCTGCTACTGTTGGAACAAAATGAGTAATTGGGGCTGCTCCCCTACTCAGAAAGAGTTGAAACTCTGGAATCTGCCTCTACTCACAATACCCAGAAAAGCCCAGAGAGCGTTGCTGGAATGGACGACCCCCCAAAATACCTCCCTTGAGGATCTACGCTATCCTCCCAAGTGCTACGCTGAGGCTGAATGAAATCCTCCAGAATATGGCCTCCCACTCTGCCAAAAGTCTCCAATAGGCAAGGGTTGGCCCCTTGCTCAATCTCCCGACCAAAATTCTCCGAGATAATGCCACTCCGGAGCTCCCTCAAAATGGACTGCGTCCTCCCTCTCAAGACTGTGCAGTCTCTATGGCTCTGCTCCTCCCACGAATTCCAACACCAATCCTCCTGCGAAATACTGATGAGACTACCTCACCCAAGCAAGCACTCGAAGTCTCCCAGGGCTGAGGGTGGGATCTCTGAACGGAGACACCCGATGCACTAAACAGTGCTGCAGACAAGCTAAACAGCCAGCGTGCTCTAAGTTGAAGTGACCAGCTCAATATGCATAAACTCGAATGAGGAAATGAGGAGGCTCTCCTCCTTTTTATAACGATGGGCCTCTTTCAACCCTTGGCCCCACCATCTCCTACGTTGCCTCCATTTGGCCCACGTAGCCAACTCAACTGCGCTGGCCATGCTCACGCAGTCCAAGTGGGCCCCTCTTCACGTGGTCACTTGGCCCCCTTGACCCACCTTAGTCACAACGTTGATTTTACTAGGTGACTTTAGGGAGTGAACTTTATTCTAAGTGAGTTATATCCCCCCTCTTACTCACTTTTATTTATATTTTAACTGTAGAAGGCAAAATTGATCAAAATTAATATTTCCAATTAGCTATTGCTAATTGGGAATATTACAACCTTAAATTTGGAGGAAAATTTGAAATTTAAATTTTCTATTTTTCCCGCCTAAACAAAATCATAACTGATAGAATTCTTTTTGAATAAACAAATATTTTCCTTGACCAAATTTGACGATCTTTACATAGATTTTGGTCCTCTCGAAAAGAGGGATTCAATGGAATGATTATCTCCATCAACTAAGCAGATCTAAGTGGAATTTGGCCCTAGTTGCCAATTTTAACAAATTTGCTCACGACTCATTTCTAATGTCTTCACGGAAAATTTGGCTTTGGAATTAAACCATTGCCTCAATCAAATTATTTGGATTTTCATGGTCCCACCTAATAACAATTTGATTAATATAAAATGACACACCCCCTTTGTGTTTTGAAAGCATTTTCTTTCCGTCAAAATTAATTTGGCCAAAATTTGGCTAAATTTCTAGCACGATTATTAAATAGAAGACAATTTTGATAAAGAAAATCCTTTTTAGAATGGTCAGGACAATTCCTCTCAGAATTTGTCAAAATTAACGAGCAAATTAGAGAATTCAACACCTTGTGGAATTACTGCAAATAATCTGAAACCCCGCAGGTTGAGCCACGACCAATGCTTTGATACCATTGTAATATCCAAAACGAGATATTTTGCTAAATATCCAGAAAATTAACTAAAGACAAATTTCACCGTAAAATCACCATTCTATGAAAAAAGGATTGCCATGTAAAATATAACAAAAGAGCATGCCATTCCATAATATGAAGAACAAAAATAATATCTCAGCTTGTATTATAATAGAAACTGGGGTTTACATGCTGATACAACAAAATAGCTGAGATGGGAAACTGGCTTCAAGAATCTGCTCCATTGCTATGCTGGCCCTCCAAATTGAACTGAACTGCACTGCTAATCTCTCTTGTGAATTCTGGATGAATTCACCAAGGGCAGGTGGGTGCTCGCCCAACCTCACTGAATCACCCGAGGGTTTTCGTCTTGGGCTACTGCTGAAGTAGAGAACCGAGTTCTCAACTTCTCATACAAGAAGAAGTATAAAATCCAAGATGTCCTCCAATGGCCTCCTCCTCTTTTATAGATATGATGGACATCTATTTTATTATTATTTTAATCATGGAGCACTTTTCCCTCTTTTATTTCAATTAAAATATTATTTTTAATGCGGGAAAAAGGTAAATTGGCCACCATGTCTCCTCAGGTCACTGAAACTCACATCTAACCATCCCATCATGTAGATCTTCTTGTCCGGTTCCACTAAGCTGTTACACTAAGATGTTCTGTCAAGTATTCCTCCCGGAATGCCACCTTAAGCGTAATTAATTGAGTCAGGCCCAATAATAACTCTATTTTTTGGAAGTTGTCAGAATGCACTGGAACGAATGGCAAACTGTGTAGATGATGGAATATACCAAGTGAATGCCATCAAACCTCATAGAAACTCTTCAAAACCCCTTCAAAAGCACATGGGCCTGCTGATAACTTGCACCTGTGACCTGTTTTCCCCCAACTCTGAAAGTCCATCCTAACTGTCACAAGGAACACCAGAAAAAGGAACATTGCATCCAAATTTTTTATTGTTGCTCAAAGAGAACACTGATTGTAGCAACACTGATCTAAGAGAACCTTAGCATGATTTAACTCTACATGTCCCCGGTTTAACAACAGTTCTTGCCACCCTCAGTTCAGTGTGTACATGGTGTGGGTTGAGCTCGACAGAGAAGACTATCCATTTGTGCTAGCATATAATTTTTTTTGGATGTGTGATTGTAATTTTTATTTAATTTTAAATATTCTAACCTCGCGTAAAGAAATCTTACGTTGACGGACTCTTATGCTTTTTAACCATTTTAAATTTTGATTGTAGCTATTGACTTAGTTACAAAGAAGACATGTCTTTCTGTTTTATTGGAAACCAGGTACATGTCTTTTTGTTTCATGGAAAACCAGATACATACCTTTATGTTTTATTCAACACTAGATACATGCCTTTCTGTTTTATTGAAAACTAGATACGCACCTTTTTGTTTTATTGAAAACCAGATAAGTAATTATTTTCTATTTCAATGAAGTATAATCACATTTTACAATCTATGATTCCAAAATTGTTGCTTTAAATGCTTAACTCTAGGTTTTAGATGTTTTGGATTGTAGAAATTATACAAACATATGTATATCAATGTATTCAATCCGATCAAACAATGTACTAATGCTAGATACTGAATCCTTCTACAAATCAATTGCAGAAAATAAACACGGTCGCCAATCACAACAAGTAAAGAAAGAATCAAATCAAACTACAACACAGATAATTTCCCGGGGAAAGCTTGCTGCTCGAAACCCCTCTATCATATATTGTATATTCCACAAGGAATCATGAAACAATTACAATGCACTCTTCTCACAAGAGTCTCCTACAACCTGCCTATCGTCTCACACTGATCCAGACAAAATCGGGCCAACACTTAGCCAATTCTTAGCCTATCTTCAGTATGCCTTGCTCACGCAATTCCTGATGAATGCAATCCCTTTCTTTAGAAATTTCAGCCTTCCTCAATTGTGCTAGGATCAATCCAATGGTGTTTTAACTGCATTTGGGCAGCCTGCTAATATCACAACTGATAGTTAACATTCCTTTAACCTTTGTCTCAACTGGGTCTCCACTGGAACTGACATGCATGCAGCTATTAATAGTAAATCATCAGTTGCATGGCAGATCACTGATTGTGAATTAAATAATATTTAATTCACTTGATCTCTCACTAGTGCAACAAACAATTACAACTAGTTCAACTGACTCTAGCTCACCTAACTAAGTTAACTGATTACTCATGCATTAAACTAATGCACCAACTGCAATTTCGAACTCCATAACTAATAGAATTATTCTGCATGCTTCACCAACCATCCTCAACTCAAAATTCATGATCTAATTGATTTTATCACACTCAGTTAACTATTACAAGTGATTATGAGATAAGATTACATTTTATTGTCCAATTCAATTAAGGGATAATTAAATTTGACACATATCCAATTTATTAAATAAATTGAATTTCACAATAATGTATCTCTAGGACCCATCACTACACGACTTGTGGTCCCACACTAAATGCTTAACTCTAGGCTTTAGATGTTTTGGATGTGTGATTGTAATTTGTATTTAATTTTAAATATTCTAAACTTGCGTAAAGAAATCTTAGGTTGATGGACTCTTCTGCTTTTTAACCGTTTAAATTTTGATTGTAGCTATTGACTTAGTTACAAAGAAGACATGTCTTTCTGCTTTATTGGAAACCAGATACATGTCTTTCTGTTTCATGGAAAACCAGATACATACCTTTATGTTTTATTGAACACTAGATACACGCCTTTCTGTTTTATTGAAAACTAGATACACAGCTTTTTGTTTTATTGAAAACCAGATAAGTAATTATTTGCTATTTCAATGCAGTACAATCACATTTTACAATCTATGATTCCAAAATTGATGCTTTAAATGCTTTACTCTAGGTTTTAGATGCTTTGGGCGAGTCTTTTCCATGTGTATCTTATGACTCTTGGATGGTTTATCTTCCGGAAGGTGACTTTTTGACTCGCATAGGACCAACTGACTTTTTCAAGGTAGACGTTCATCTTTAATATAGATCTTTCCCTTTCCGTCTGTTTAGAATGTGTCAACAATAGTTTTTCAGTTTTTAAAACTCTTACTGTCTTTACTAAATATAACAAGATAATGAATTGTGACAATCTCATGTGACAAAAGTAATGGTTTTTTGTTCTTTGCTTTTCTTGGAATTGAAAGATACATGTACAACCCACAAATTAATTTAGCTGTTATATGATATGGCACACATCTATATCAAACATAATTCTGAAGATGCTTTCCGTTTCCTTTTAGCCAGAATTGGAGCTAGCATCTCAGTTTTTCATTTTGGTGTTGAACGCAAGGAATACATGAGAAATGTTTGAAATGGAACCACTGTTTCTATGTCATCCCCAATGTCACCTGTTCATAACTTCATATTACATTCTTTTAAATATATTTGGTATTTGTACACTATAAAAGTATGAATTGATGTTTGGAATCATATTTGGTGTGGAGCATAACATTTTTTAAAATTGTTTCAATAAACTTTCTGAAAATTCTCCATTGGAGTAAGTTGTGAGCGAGTTAGAGATTGCATAGAACTTCAGTTGACAAAATTACAAGGTATTTATCTTGAGGATGTTGAATGAAAGCCATATTAGACAAGTTTCTTTTTTCCATGTAAATACTGGTTTATGTGTATTATCTCATTTCTTAACATTTTTGGATTCAACTATGGATCCTGGACAGAGTTTGTAAAAAAATATCAACGTCGGATGAAGTCAGCTGAAAGCAATCCGTAATCACTCAGCCTGTATCCAATGTGATTCATGAAACGTGGATGTTTTTTTAATTCGTAAATGCAGAAATTAAATGTTTTTACTGTGCTGGTTTACCGTTTATTTAACCTTGCTTTGTACTGTTTCTGTCACTTACTGCAGTGTAATTGTCTTAAGATTGTGCTATTGCTATCTTCAGATTTTACTGTGCATCTAAACAAAGAATTCAAAACAGCAAGCTGATGCAATAGCACAACATAGAAAACATAGGATTTTACCTTGGAAACCCAAGCAGGAAATACAGCATTGAAGAGGAGGCTTGCTTAGCTCCAGATTCTCATACGATAGTAGATTACAAATGTGGTTCAGGTAGAGGTCTTCTATCTCTCTTCCTCCCCTCGCCTCTGCAAAACCTACCATTAACTCCTTTGCTGTAAAAAGCGAACCTTTCCCTCTCAGACGGATAGGAACTTTGTGAGGTCCTTCGCCACTCCCCAAAAGCCCTCTGTGTACTCTTTTTCCTAGACACCACGCCATCCTGCCTGACCTTGACCCCCAGTCCCTGTTGGTAATATTCTTAATTAGTCATTTTGCTAATTAGAAATATTAAATTTTGATAATTTTGTGTTTCCTAATGTTTAGCCAAAAATAATGTGGTCCAGGGACCCACAAATTAGTTTAAGGAAAACTATAGTCTTTTCCTATAGTAGAAAGGCAAAAATTGTGGCTTTGGTGGGGGCTCAACGAGCCAATGAGAGAAGACTGCATCATCCTTGGTGGCAGCGCCGTGGTTGGTCGAAGAAAGGCAGCGCAGTAGTGGCTCGAGGAGGGGCAACACAGCTCTTGGTGGGACCCAAGTGGAACGTTGGGCGTCTTTGGACAAAAAGAGAAGAGGCAACTCATTTTTCTCATTCAGCTATCATCTTCTGAATTTGTGTTTTAACAGAGCACACTTGATCAAGTGCCAAGTCTGCCATTGTTGTTCAGCAACGGAGTGTTTCCGAGCGGGAACCTCAAACTTGTTGAGATTTTGGGCTAGCATCGGATGTGATCTAGCTCCGAAATTTTGTGGAGGAGCTGTAGTACATGAGATCTCCAAGACCCAGAAAGCGTTTGGAGAAATTCCATTTGGTTTAAGAGTTATTCAAATAATTAATCTTTTTAATTAAGGACTCTAAGTCTAACTTAGGAAAATCAAAAGATTAAAGTGAATGAAATTAAACATGTGATGAGAATGTTCTAAGTGACGTGGATCAAGCAGCTTCTAATCTTATTCGTTGATCAGAGATTAGATCACGGTCGTTGGTTTGCCAACAAGAAAAATATAAGAGAAGGGCTTGGGGTCAGTTGGAGAAGACACACATTGGCAGAGCACTGAAGTTAAGCTGAAATTCTAGGGCGTGGTTTGCTAAGAATTTCAAAGAGAGTTTGCAGTGCAGCGAGGGGCAGTATTGGCGAGGGATTTTTATCCAAGGCCAAGAATACAATAGTGGCAGAGAGAGAGCATATCCAACAGCGCAGAGGGCAGCCAGTGCTACACAGTCCAGCCAGAGCCCAGTCAGGGACAGTGCAGAGGCAGCAGGAGCCCTTCAACGCTGACGCAGACCTAGTCAAGGCAGCGCAGGGGCAGCGTAAGCCCAGAGAGGGTAATGAAGGCCCTTCCAGAGTAGCGCAGAGGCCGACGCAGAGGGCTGAGGAGCAGCATTGGGGTTTTCGGTGGGCCAAAAAGGGCTCGAGTTCTATAAATCTCGTTTGAAGGTGTGAATCAGCCATATTTTCTGTCTATGAGTGAAAGAGGTATTGTTACTATGATTTTCTCTGTAGGGCCAACCATGTCTAGGACCCAACAAGTGTTGTGTTCAAATTCTGCATAATAATAAAACCCTCAACAGCTAGCTGCAACAATTTTCCTCCATTGGATTTTTCGGGGTACATTTGTCCGAAAAATCTGTGTGTCACTTTGTCATATGTGCATTATATTCAGTAAATGATCTGTATGTGTAGGCTGCTATTTGTGCTTACTTCGTTGTTTTTCTGAATATTCATATTAATAACTTGTATAAATAATCAAGTAGGAGAAGTAAATCGAGACACTGCAGTAGGATTTCTATGTTTAGAAATTCTCACATGGTATCAAAGCATTGCAGATCAAGCTAAATCTCTAGCAAATCGACTGAAGAAATTTTTGCTGCAGAGTAGCAGCTGAAGCTGCAAAGATACAAAGAGGGCAGTGCAGCGCCAGGAAGTCGCAGTCCCAGCAGAGGTCACATAGGGGCTAACGCAGTCCCAGCTGAGTGACATAGAGGCAGTGTAGAGCCTTCCAAAGTGACGCAGGAGCAGCTTGCGTTGCGCAAAGGCTAGCCAGAGGGACGCAGTCCAGTTTTCAAGTTGTTGTGCAGAGTTGCCGTAGTCCGGAAGCAGAGCTTCAGATCTTCAACAGTTGCTGGTGTGGTGGAGATTCTGTCGGTTCAGAATCGTGCCTAGATAAGTTGACAAAGAGTGGGAGGAGAATAGCCGCTCAGCAGTTTTTTTGCCAAAGAAATCTGAGGATCGATCAGGAGGGTGATCGAAGAGGGTTGATTCAGAAAATTTGGCAGATTTCCAAGGGAGGTAATCAGTTGTCAGAGGGAGCAGTTACTATAGAGGGTGCCTTTTCGCGAAGGACCCTAGATCCGGGCCACCGTTGAGGTAGCAACAACAACAGGGAGAGGAGTATTTGTTTAGATAGATTATTTCTGAGCTAGATGGCACCATACGGACTGCATGATCAAGATAGGTTGGATAGCTTGTCCAACTTTGCTATTTGGAAGGCCAGAATCCTGATGGTCCTGGAGGCATACACATTACGGGAGCATGCAGAAAGCGTCTTGGCTACACTAATCAATGTTGCTTTGCTTGTGAAGCATAATGAAGTTGAAGCACATTCTAAGCTCTTCATCATGGACAGGGTCAAGGATCATGTGGTCCCACACAGCCGAGAAAAAGACGGCTAATGATATGTGGAAAGCATTAACCACAATGTATAAGGGAAATCTGTCCAGAAGAAGATGCTTTTGGAGAACCATATGAGGTTATTTGTGATGACTAAGGGGGAGGAAATCGATCCTTTCCTCTTCACGCTGCAGACAATCCGGGATCAGCTGATTGCCATGTGGGTTAAACTGGATGATGATGTCATGGTGAGGACTACTCTAAATGTTGTCACAGATGAATGGGAAATGTTTGTCCAAAGTATCTTGGGCAGATAGGAGCTTTCAAGCTGGGACGACATGTGGGCTATCCTCCGACAAGAGGAAATCTTCCAGATGACCAAGATACAAGCCAACACCGGATCAAGCAAAGTGAAGAAGGAGGAAGAGGAAGATTCAGCCCTAGAATCTAAGAAGCAGTAAGGGAAAAAGAAGCGAGATCTATCAAAGATCAAATGTTTTAGATGTGGTGAACTTGGACACTTCGCCACCAATTTTCCTCTAAGGAAGAAGGACAAGGAATCTTCTGATTCCAAGGTTGCGGTAGCTGTAGAAGACAATGGCTCTGATAATGATGTGGCCATCAGCGCTCATGTGCCTCGAGAGAAGAGGTGGGGTGATATTGATCTATAGAGCAGCTACAGAGTGGAGGCAGGATCCTTGAGGTGCCCAACTCTTGGAACACATACGTGCTATGGGAGCCTTAAGACAGTAGCGGGGATGACTAGAGCAGTGGGTGCAGAGGATCACAGTGAAGCAGAGGGAAGAGCTGGGACACTATAGAGGGAGCAACGCAGTGCAGAGCAACATCAGCGTAGAAGCAACAGCGCAGAGGGGATGATGGAACTTCAGCAGTGCAAAGGATGCAGTTCTTACGCAATGCAGAGCTGTAGCAGTGCAGTGGCTTCAAGAGGACAGCGCAGAGCATCCAAGGGAGGAAGGTGCTCTAGAAATATGCTTGCTGCATATTTCTCTGTCCCTGAAGCATCCTCCGCGTTGCTGAAGTCCATCAACCACTGCGCTGTTGCTGCCACTGTATTGCTGTTCACACTGCCACTGCCACTGCTGCATCCATACTACAACTCCCTCTCAAGTGTTTCATCTTCTATGCTGCTAGTACTGCCACTGCTAACACTGCAACTCAACTCCTGGGAGAAACAACTAAACTCACCCAGAACTAAACAAGTGTTCAGTGGATGCACCTCGGTGCTGAAGACTCTGACTGCTGGTAACTACTACGCTGTCCCTCTGATGCACTGCGTTGCTGCTTCTCTGCATGGCACACCACTAATCTGCACTACGTTGTTGCTGCTTTGCTCTGCGCTACTCCAGAAATGAGCGCTGCTACCCACTGTACTGTCGTCTCCATCACTCCCCGACTCTCATTGAAACTCCTCCATCCCGCTACTACTGATTATGGACTCCCGTAGCAAGGTAATGATCCATGAGGTGGGCTCCTTAAGGATCTTGCCCATCTGAAGTTCAAGGTGAACTACAACTCTATGTCACCCCACTTCTTACCAGGAGAAGCATGGGCACTAATAGCAAACTCATCTTGCTCAATCTTTGCAATTGCAACTGTCAGATCATGCTTCTCATCCTTGTCCTTTTTCTTCGAAGGACACTGTGATGCAAAGTGGCACATCTCACCACATCTTAAGCATTTCACCTTCGAAACATCTCTCTTCTGTCTGTGTTGCCCTTGCTGCCCTTTTGATGCGAGGGCTGCATTCTCCTCCTCCTCCAAAGTCTTTGATCCGCTACCGCTGCTGCCATCAAGCTTGCACTTGAATAGATCTTTCCTAAGCTCTTGCTCCTGAAGTCATACCCACATTTTCTCCCAACTAGGAAGCGTAGCCCTACCCAAAATACTTTGGACAAAAACTTGCCAATCTTCTGTGACTACGTTAAGGGCCAACCTCACCATAGTTTCTGCAGTTGGGGTGGATCCCACGACTACCAACTAGGCTCGAATCTCTTGAAGCCTCGTAAGGAATGAAGCAATGCGTTCCCCCTTCTGCATCTGGATCATGCGGAGCTTCTACTCCAAGTACATCTTCCGCTGCTCGAAAGATCCTTCGTACAACAAAGACAAAGCTACCCACATTTCCCTAACGGTGTTCTTGCCAGCAAAATGTGAGACCATGTGATCCTTGACACCATCAAGGATTAGCCTCTAGCACTTTTCCATATCAGTCTTGTACTTCTTAAGTTGATCTAGATTTGTAGGTACAACAATCACATTCGCCACGAATGTCTTGAGATCAAATTCATCTAGAAGGAACTGAATCCTTTCCTTCCAGATTACATAATTGGAGGAACCCTTTAACCGGTCCTGATCTCGAAGACCATGAGCTACCATCTTAGTTGAACAATGTCGAACTTCTTACTCTTTCTCCCCCTCGGCGGAGCCTAGGCAGGCTTATGTACTCCTTTAGGAGCTCGTAGATCTGCTACCCTAATCTACTGCTCAGATCCTGGAAAAATGTTGAATTCCTCGGCTAGGAACTCACTGAGGAAAAATTCTCTGCTATGTGCTTTTTCTTTATTCTAACACTTCTATGCCTGGAAACCACCTACAGAAAAATTACATCCCTCTGGCTCTGCGTGAAGGCTCTGCTGATCAGATTTGGATCATGGACCTAAGTGATAGCTCAAAATTCAAAGTGTTCGGAAGTGTGCCGAACCTGAGCGACCGGATAAATCTCGTCTTCCCGATTCTGGTGCCGTGAACGGTTCGAAAAACCGACACCGTATGAAGAAGTTATCGCGATTTGAAAAGTTCAGTAAACTGCGATTTTTGGCTTTTGACCAAGTTTGACTGGGTATTTAGAAAGAAAAAAAAGAGAATATTCTAGGGAATATTCCTCAGAATATTCCCCAGAATATTCCTTCTGGGCCAATTACAGAAGGACATGTGTCGCAGTTTAATTGGGCATAAGGAATTTTAAGCAATTAGAGGCCACCATGTGGCAGTCCCGGAGGCCGCCACGTGGCCCAAGAGTGGAGTGGCAAAATTTTGTTTGGGTCGCCGGGGTTCGACCCCGAGACCTCCCGCATGCACACATAGGTCTCCATCACTTGCTCTATCATGTGACTTAACAATCATAGGTCATCGGTGATATTTAACGTTTAACAAAAATACGTTTGGGGGTTTGGAGGGGCCAACCCCTCCCCATATGGTCGTTGTGCCATGAACCAAGGGTTTAACCCAACCGAAACGATCAGCGCCAATTTTTTTACGCCATATCATATGTTGTATAACCACGCGGTTAATCTGCCAACGGTTTCGTTTAAACCGCGGACTTAACTCCAGTTCAAGGCTTCTACCCCAGTTTATACGCAGTTCTGCCAGAGTTTATGGTTTGACTATCGCGGGTATCTTGGGGTCATGTGTCCAACGCTAACCACCAACATTAATCTTTACGGTTATCCTGGCGGGTAATCTGGCCAGCGCGCCATTTCTGGTAGAAGGTCTAAATTTAGATTTTTAACTGCAGTTCCTCCACATTTAGTGGAGCTTTTTAGGGGACACTCGACAAATTTGGTTTATGCTCTATCTTGAGCTAGATTCGTCCAATTTCAGTGAGTGAATAGTCAATTTCGACTATTTCAGACATTCCAGACTCATTGGTGAGGGTTGTAGAGCCATCAGAGAACTTTTGAGCAGGTTTTTGCTTCAGAGAAGTTCTAGGGGCCACAAGGGCTACCATGGGCTAGCAGCAGAATGAGGCCTAGCTAGGGCAGCTAAAGGGCTTACTTAGGAATCCAATAGTCAATTTTGGATGTTTCAGACATTCGAGAACTAATGGTGAGGTTTGTAGAGCCAGTAGAGGACTTCTGAAGGTCGAGATGCTTCAGAGAAGTTCAAAGGGCCACCATGTGCCAACAGGAGAATGAGGCCTATCCAGAGCAACAAGTATCCATTCTCAGCAAACCAATAGTCAATTCTGACGGAGGGATTTGCAGAAGCTTTTGAATACTTTTGAAGGCCGAGATGTTTCAGAGAAGTTTTCAGTGACCCCAGAACCAGGGGGTGCCGCTAGGTGTTGGAGGCGTAACCGAAGCAGCCGGAGGCCAATTTATGCAAATGAATAGTCTATTATGACTATTTCAGACATTCTGAATCCATTGAAAAGATTTTTAGAGTCATTTGGTGACTTCTGAACGTCGAGAAGCCACAGGGAAGTTTTGGGCAGCCCAGGGCCAACAGTGGATGGAGGCCTAGATTGGGGAGCCAGTGCTCATTTTGAACAAATGATCAGTCTATTTTGGATGTCTGATGTATGATGGAGATAGTAGAGAAGGTTTCAGGGATAGAAAATGATTTCTTAAAGGATTAGTGCCACAGTGAAGCTCAGGGAAGCTTAAGGTACCGACAGCAAAAATCATGTCAAAGGAACCCTAGTTCTTTCTTCAGAGTGATGACAACCATGATTGGGGTATGATGATATTCTAAACCCAATGGTACATCCCAAATAACCATTGGAGTTGAGTTATTTACTTGTAAAAGAATTTATACATCATAATCCCAAAGAGCCAAGTCAGTTGACAAGAGCTCAAGGAGACGTAGCCCACGATATTTGTGTGAACTCCTTTATTAAATTTGTTGTTATGTGTTGATGCATATTTGCTGCATTATATAGTTTTTGCACATGTTTAATATCAGCAAAAAAAAATGGTCTTAAAGCACTTAAACAGTTAAAAAACATACACCTGTTTCAAGTATAAATTTCGCATAGTCATGTATAACCAAGATCTTTTATTTGTTTAACTGAGTGGGAGGTGCTTGCGCATAAGAATTTCAAGTTATCCACCCTTTTTCAGATCAGGTTGGTATCAGAGAATTAGGTTGCTTGATTGAAAAGTATTAAGTTGCTTGCTTGACAGAGCATTAGGTTGCTTGTTTGACTTGAAAGGTGTTTAATAGTGCAAAGAATTTACTGTTTGCAAATTGACTGTTTCTTACAAGTTTGAGTTTGCTAGAGGTGAAGGGAAAGCTACTGATAGCTAAGTCCAGAAGAGGACAAGAAGGAAGAAGGGCTGAAGGCATCTTCCTTACCCAAAGGACCTCAAGGCAACCCTTGAAGCACAAGAGGGTTTGTTTGCAAAAGGCTGCTTGAAGAAAAGCTTGACTCTACAGCCATTTTGTTCAAAAGCTTTGTCAAATTGTTTTTGAAAGCTTTGTGAATTTTTGTTGAAGTTCTTTAGTTCATTTTCATAATGACAACTTTTTGAAGTGAGGTTTCAAAATCCTCCTCCTCCACAAGATTCTTCGATGAAGAAATGAAGCGAGACTTCTACATCCTGAAGGATAGGGTGCAAATTTTGTTTGAAGATGGAAAGGAAAGCACTAGACTTCGTGATCAATTGGTTGCTATGAAGCAAGAGAAAGAAGGACTTATTCAAAGATTGCATGAGATGGAGATGCAGCTCCATCAAGCCCAAGAGGCCTTAAGCAAGAACATGCTTGAAGTAGAGGTAAATCACTCAAATTTGTCTTCAGTTTCCTCTTCAGAAAGATGTGTAGGTTCATTTGAAAAGCACACTAGAGATATAGGGTCCAAGTTGATGTTAAAAATGGGCTATGAAGGCAAGGGTTTAGGCAAACATGCACAAGGCATGATTGATCCTATTTTGGTTGAGGAAAGGCCTAAGAAATTTGGTCTAGGCTATGTTCAATCTATGGCGAAAACTCTACAGCCATTTGAAGGCATTTGAGACAACTTCAAGAAGAACTTTTGTTCCAAGTTCTAAACCACAAACATGTCAAGTTTGTTTTCAAGTTGATTGCCATTGTTTGAAGCCTATGTTGCAGCAAGATGTGTGTAGACTTGTAGATGATGGTGAGCAAGAGAGTTCAGACAGCTATCAAGACATAAACACTAATGTTAGTCTTCCAAAGAAAGTTGGAACATCTACAAGTTCATCTCCTCATGAAGGTAAAAAAAATGGACATGCAAAGCAGCATTTGAGGTATAATTCTTCCCATAGTCAAGTTGATTATGTTTCTGTTAAGCATGACAAATCTGCATGCTTGAATGGAAGAAAGAGTTGTCGTTCCTATTGTGGTCTGTGTAACCATGATGTTTCAAAATGCTGGAAGAGGATGAAGGCATACAGGAAATAGTTGAAGCGAAGGCAACTTGAAAAAGAAGGTGCAAAAGACTTGCACACATTGCCAGAGAAAGGGACATGTTATTTCCCAATGTTGGACATTTCATCCAACTACTCATCCCAAGCATTTGAAGCAAGAGGATAAAAGACTGGCGAAATTGGAACAAAGGAGTCCATCATTGATGTGAGAATACATGTTTCACATGAAAAAGATTTTCAGCAGCAAAAATTGCCATGGAAGTGGCTTGGTGAGAAGTGGTTTGAATTCTTAACTTAGTAAGACATACATTGATTTGTACATATGCAAATTTCAGTTATGTATGCATTTCTATTGTAATCTCATGTTTGTTTGAGCCACCTTGGATCGATGATCAAGGACATGATGTTCAACTACCTTCTATAAATTTCTCGCTAGAGATTTCTGGATGAGTAAGGAAGACAAAAGCATCTAAGGAGGGGAAGTGTTGACTACCTTCGAGTTGGGTTCACAGGCATTAAGCCATGCAAGTCAAGTGTATGGAGGTTGGAAAAGTGAGGGTGTTGTACTCTCATCTACTAAACAGATCAGGTAATCAGTCTTTTGGGGTCCAAAAGATTCTCAATGGGGAGGTGTGATCAGATTTGGATCATGGACCTAAGTGATAGCTCAAACTTCAAAGTGTTTGGAAGTATGCCAAACCTGAGCGACCAGATAGATCTCGTCTTCCTGATTCCAGTGCCGCTAACGGTTCAAACCGACACCGTATGAAGAAGTTATCACGATTTGAAAAGTCTAGTAAACTGCAATTTTTGGCTTTTGATTAAGTTTGACTGGGTATTTGCAAAGTTTAAAAAAAGAGAATATTCCAGGGAATATTCTTAGAATATTCCTTGAAATATTCCCCGAAACATTCCTTTCGGGCCAATTACAGAAGGACATGTGTCGCAGTTTAATTGGGCGTAAGGAATTTTAAGCAATTAGAGGCCGCCACATGGCCTAGGAGTGGAGTAGCAAAATTTTGTTTGGGTCGTCGGGGCTCGACCCTGAGACCTCCCGCATGCACACATAGCTCTCCACCACTCGCTCTACCGTGTGACTGAACAATCATAGGTCAGTGGTGATATTTAATGTTTAATGAAAATATGTTTGGGGGTTTGGAGGGGGCCAACCCCTCCCCATATGGACATCGCACCATGAACCAAGGGTTTAACCCAACCGAAACGGTTAGCACCAACTGTTTTATGCCATGTCACATGTTGTATAACCGTGCGGTTAATCTGCCGAAGGCTTCGTTCAAACCACGGACTTAACTCCAGTTCAAGGCTTCTACCCCAGTTTATGCGCAGTTCCGCTAGAGTTTATGGTTTGAAGACCGTGGGTATCTTGGGGTCATGTGCCCAATGCTAACCACCTACATTAAACTTTACGGTTATCCTAGCGGGTAATCTGGCTAGCACGCCATTTCTGGCGGGAGGTCTAAATTTATATTTTTAACTGCAGTTCCTCCACATTTAGTGGAGCTTTTTAAGGGACATTGGACAAATTTGGTTTAGGCTCTATCTTGAGCTAGATTCGTCCAATTTCAGTGAGTGAATAGACAATTTCGACTATCTCAGACATTCCAGACTCATTGGTGAGGGTTACAGAGCCATTAGAGAAATTTTGAGCAGGTTTTTGGTTCAGAGAAGTTCAAGGGTCCACTAGGGCCACCATGGGCCAGCAGCAGAATGAGGCCTAGCCAGGGCAGCTAGAGGCCTTACTTAGGAATCCAATAGTCAATTTTGGATTTTTCATACATTCTAGAACTAATTGTAAGGTTTGCAGAGCTAGTAGAGGACTTTTGAAGGTCGAGATGCTTCAGAGAAGTTCCAAAGGCCACCAGGGCCACTAGGTGTCAGCAGGAGAATGAGGCCTATCCAGAGCAGCCGGTATCCATTCTCAACAAGCCAATAGTCAATTATGAATATTTTGAGCCTTGTGAATCCATTGGAGGGATTTGCATAAGCTTTAGAAGACTTTTGAAGGCCGATATGCTTCAGAGAAGTTTTTAGTGACCCTAGAGCCAGGGGGTGCCGCAAGGTATTGGAGGCGTAACCAGAGCAGCTGGAGGCCAATTTCTGCAAATGAATAGTCTATTATGAATATTTTAGACATTCTGAATCCATTGAAAGGATTTGCAGAGTCATTTGGAGACATCTGAAGGTCAAGAAGCCACAGGGAAGTTTTGGGCAGCCTAGGGCCAACAGTGGATGGAGGCCTAGATTGGGGAGCCAATGCTCATTTTGAGCAAATGATCAGTCTATTTTGGATGTCTGATGTATGCTGGAGATAGTAGAGAAGGTTTCAGGGACAAAAAAAGATTTCTTAAAGGGTTAGTGCCACAATGACGCTCAGGGAAGCTTAAGGTACCGACAGCAGAAATCATGTCAAAGGAACCCTAGTTCTTTCTTTAGAGTGATGACAGCCATGACAAAGGTATGATGATATTCTAAATCCAATGGTACAGCCAAAATAACCATTGGAGTTGAGTTATTTACTTGTAAAAGAATTTATACATCATAATCCCAAAGAGCCAAGTCAGTTGACAAGAGCTCAAGGAGACGTAGCCCACAATATTCGAGTGAACTCCTTTATTAAATTTGTTGTTATGTGTTGATGCTTATTTGCTGCATTATATGGTTGTTGCACATGTTTAATATCAACAAAAACAAATGGTCTTAAAGCACTTAAACAGTTAAAAAACATACACCTGTTTCAAGTATAAAATTCCGCACAGTCATGTATAAGCAAGATCTTTTATTTGTTTAACTGAGTGGGAGGTGCTTGCACATAAGCATTTCAAGTTATCCACCCATTTTCAGATCATCTGCGCAGCTCCCTCTGCCTCAGCAAAATCTCGAACCGAGAGTCCTACCTCTCTGTCGACTAACTCAGAGAGAGACAACCTCAAGACTTCAGCCCTCCTGGCTAGATCTGCACAATCCCTTTGGGGATTCGATCTTCTGCGGCTGCATCAATTCGGCCTTCACTTTAGATTCAGATCTGCTCTTCCTGTTTCACATCAAATGCTCTGATACCATGTGAAAATTCCTAGATCTGACAATCTAAGGAATCCTATTGCATCAACTGAGTGTACTTCTCCTATTAAGTAAATTACATTTACATAATTAATTCAGATCTGAATTATTGAAGTAACTACTGAAGCAAGCTACACTGAATTGTTAATTTTGGACAACTAGGTTCAAACTCCATGTTGTGATACTCAGATGAAGATACCAATATTTTTATTGGATTCCTCTTTCAGACAGGTGCAAGATCGATCTAAAGATCATCTTGATCCGATGACAAAAACATTTATTTTGAATTTATTCAAGATATGTGTAGGTCGGCCTTAAGGTTTTGTGCCCCAGCAGTTGTGTCACACACCCTCACTGATGGATATATATTGGTCAACGATGGAGGACATTTTCACTCATCTCATCCTCACACATTTCTCTCTCCTCATCTGATTGGTTCGCTGACCTTGGAGGCTCTTCTATCCACACGTGGGAAAATTCTAGCAGCAACACATTTCTAATTTCGGTCTAGGGTTTCTGTAGCAAATTTTGACCAGCGTTGACTTTGGTCAACGCAAGGTGAAAAAGATTTGAAACTCTCCCAAAAGTTCGATTTTCCAAATCCGCATTTTTTGGCACTATCCTCGAGGCTAGACATTGACTTTGACTTTTCTGCATTGACCTAGATGCTGCTACTGTTTGTGTTGACCATTGATTGACAGCGTTGAATTTTTGGTTGACTTTTGAGTTGACCATTTGGCTGTCCTAGAGGGTTGTGTGACATCGCTGGTTGGCTGACCAAATTGAGACTTTGTTGGTTGAAGCATCCTGTTGACCGTCGTAACGCACCAACACACTTATATATTTCTGGCTTGTCTTCTGTCAATCTATTGGTATGTTCTATCAACATTTTACTTTATTGTTTATGTGATTTCTGTTTGATATTGGAGAAAAAGTAAAGTTGCATCAAGCATAGAACATCTACATAAATTTACATGGTGTCAGAGCTGAGGTGAAGACAAAGCCCTAGTTTGTAGAAATCACCGAAGAAGAGGATGGGTTCCTCAAACTACAATGGGTTTAGGGATGATGACAAATTGACTGGGAAGGATGACGCCCATGCTTGGAAGATGACATTGGATCTTAACTTGGAAGACCAAGATGTCATGGACTATGTGCAGGGTAAAATCCAAGAGCCTCCATCCACTGCAACTGCTGCTGCCAAAACAAAGTATAAGAAGGGGGAGATCAAAGCAAAGCTGATGATCAGTGACTCAATTCATAAGAGTCTGGTTGCCTACATCTCTGAGTTGGGCACATCCAAGGAGATGTCTGATAAGTTGGTCCACATGTTCAAGGCCAACAATCCGAATCAAGTCCTATTCTTCAAGAATCAATTGAAGAATTTGAAGAAAGACAGGGATGAGTCTGTTCAATCATATTTTCTGAAGCTGACCGAGATCAGGAACAATCTGCTGGTAATTGGGGAGACAATAGCTGATCAAGAGATGGTACTCACCGCACTTGGAGGGCTCTCATTCGAATGACATGTGTTCAACACTACCATTCTCAATCACAATGTGATACCTGACTTTGACGAAGTACTATCAAGATGTGTACAAGGAGAGACAAGGATGAAGGAGTATGAAAATGAAGGAAATGCTGCCTACGCTGCTCATTCTAGAAATAATAACTTTGGTGGTCCAAGGAACAAAGGAAGAGCAGGGGCCCGAGGAAAGAAGGGCAAGTGTTACACTTGTCACAAGCCAGGTCACTATGCTAGAGAATGCCCTTTGAAGAAGGATTCTCCTGATGACGATGACAACAACAACAACCGGAGGAATGGAAATCAAAGGAACAACAGGTTCAAGGGAAAGAGGAAGGCTCCCTCCGACGGAAATGGTCAACCTTTCAAAAGGTCGAGAAATTCCACGTATGAGGAATCAAATGTTGTTGATAAAAGAAATGAATTCATTCTTGTATCTGCCCTCTCTGCTGCATCTCCACCCGACACTATGGATGTCTAGTTGATAGATAGTGGTGCCTCAAGGCACATCCTTGGGTTCAAGGAAGCACTTTCTGATATGGTTGAGAAGGATACTAATCTAGAAATTATCCTTGGAGATAATGCCAAATATCCCGTGAAAGGGACAGGGACTGTGACTCTCCACTTGTCTCAAGGTCAAGTCCTCCGCTTGCAGGATGTACTCTATGTACCTAATTTGAAGAAGAACCTTTTGTCTATATCGGCCATGGAAGACAAAGGTTTCAATGTGGCATTCATTGATGGGAAGGTGCGCATCTGGAAGAAGAGCTTCAAGGAAGCTATCATGATTGGGTTTAGGGTTGATACACTCTACCAGGTTGGAGGAAGTCCACTGGGAGCAATGACGTGTGATACTATCCGACAGACTGAACTATGGCATCGAAGGTTTGGACACCTTCACTACAAGGCCCTTTCCGAAGCAAGGAAGGTGGTGACGGGGATGCCTGAGTTCTCAAATAATCATGAAGGTGTATATCAGGGTTGTGCCGAAGGAAAGCATACAAGGGGACCTTTACCCTCAAGTGTCACAAAGACATTTGATGTCTTGCAATTGATACATTCTGATCTGTTTGGGATGCTGCCCATGACATCCTTGGGAGGATGTCCTTATTATATGACATTCATAGATGAGTTCTCTCGCAAAACCTGGATATACTTCTAAAAAGAAGGATGAGGCTTTCATGTGGTTTCGTACCTTCAAAGCCTTGGTGGAAAATCTGACAGGGAAGAAGATCAAGATATTGAGGACCGATAATGGTATTGAATATGAGACGAACGAGTTCAAGAACTTTTGCAGAGAAGCTTGCATCAAGAGGGAGACCACAACTGTCTATACTCCTGAGCAGAATGGCATCGCTAAACGAAAGAACAGGACCATTGTGGAAGCTACCCGTGCCATGCTACGTGACTAGGGTCTACCAAAGTTTCTGTGGGGAGAAGCTGCAAACACTACTATGTACATACAAAACCGATGCCCGCATTCCGCTCTGGACTCCAAAACTCCCGAAGAGGTTTTCACTGGTAAGAAACCTGACGTCTCACATTTTAGTGTTTTTGGATGTCCTATTTATTTTCATGTCCGAAGGAGAAGAGGAGCAAGCTAGATGCTTCTGGGAAAAAGGGAATGTTTGTGGGCTACAGTGAAACTTCGAAGGCCTATAGAGTCTATGTGCCTGGTCAAAGAGAAGTGGAGATATACCACGATGTTACCTTTGAGGAAGATGCTTCCTTGAGGAAAGTAGTCAATCTTCCGACATCTGAGGACGATCATGAAGCAAGGCTTGGAAATCAAGAAGAACTGAAGGATGAGACGATGCACGATGCTGAAGGACCGATGGACCTTATTGATCCACCTCCTTTAATGGGGAAGAGACCATCATGACTCAGGGACACTCTCGAGGATGCCGAGGGACATATGGCCCCAAGGGGGACATTCTGTGAAAGCAAGAAGCCGAATAGATACCAAGGGTATCTAGCATCCATGAGTACTATTGTACATTCTGAGCCTGGATCTTTTGAGGAAGTCGTAAAGCATCAAGTCTGGAAGGATGCTATGCACGAAGATTATGATTCCATAATGAAGAATGATGTCTGGGATGTGGTTCCAAGACCGGAGGACAAAGCAGTTGTCACCTCGAAATGGCTGTACAAGATCAAGCATGGATCTGATGGAAGTGTTGAAAAATTCAAGGCAAGATTCGTTGCTCGTGGCTTCTCTCAAAAGGAAGGCATAGACTATGATGATATATTTGCACCTGTGGCTGGATACATCACCATCCGATCTATCATAGCCCTTGCTGCTACGCAAGGATGGAGTCTTCATCAGATGGATGTGAAGACCACATTTCTGCATGGTGCAATAAAGGAAGAGGTGTATGTGGAGGAACCTCTAGGGTTCGAAGTCCAGGATCGGGACACCCATGTCTGCAGGTTGAAGAAATCCCTCTATGGCTTAAAGCAAGCACCCAGAGTTTGGTATGGGAGGATAGATAGCTACCTGATGAAGCTGGGCTTCACTTGTAGTAATGTTGATCCGAACCTTTACTTCAAGGTTGATAGAGAGAAACCTCTCATTCTGGTGCTGTATGTGGACTACCTCTTCCTGACAGGTGTTGACCCTCTCATTCATCAGTGCAAGAGGGAGCTCACTGCTGAGTTCGAGATGAAGGACCTAGGACTGATGCATTACTTCTTAGGCTTGGAGGTCTGGTAGAGACGTGGCGAGATTTTCCTTTCTGAAGGAAAATACATTGTGAAGCTTCTGGAAAGATTTGGTATGGTGGACTGTAAGTCTGTGTCGACGCTAATGGAGCTCAACTTCAAGAAGTTGAGTGGCAGCGCTGTTGGGCTCGTGTTAACAAATCCTACAGAGTATTTTCAACTCGTAGGTGCCCTGATGTTCTTAGTGAACACCCGTCCGGACGTATGTTTTGCAGTGAACACTTTGAGTCAACATATGGTTGAGCCTCATCACACTCACTAGGTTGGTGCCAAGAATCTGTTGAGATATCTTCGGGGCACGATAAACCATGGGCTGAGATACACTTCCAGGAGCGTGACACTCCTTGGATATATTGATGCCGATTGGGCTGGCAGTGTGGTGGATCGTAAGAGCACATCGGGATGCTGCTTCACATTTGATTCTGCTTCGATATCATGGATGAGCAGGAAGCAGAAGTCGGTGTCTTTGAGCACCGTAGAGGCCGAATACATTGCAGCAAGTATGGCCTATTGTGAAGCAGTTTGGTTGCGAAAGCTCTTCAGTGAGTTGTTCGGGCATGTGCTAGATACCACCGTGATACTCTATGATAACTAGAGTGGGATTCGGTTGTCCGAGAATCTCGCCTTCCACGATCGATCCAAGCATATTGATATTAGGTACCATTTTATCTGGGATATGGTTGAGCAAGGCGCCGTAAGGCTCGATCATATGGTAACTGATGAGCAAGTCGTGGATATTCTCACAAAGCCCCTGGGGAAGGTCAAGTTCCTAACCTTCCGTGAGAGTCTTGGTATCGTGGAATGACCATATGCTGAGGGTCTTGTTGGACGATGAGCTCTGGGAGCTCTGGGGGCTTTGGGGATAGCTTCTCAGAGCTATAAGCAACCACAGGGCTAGGCTTGCTGAACCTTGTTGGTGTGCTTCTGTCCCACCGTTGTGATGATTGAGTTGGTTCACCTCTCATTATCTGTGCCCCGTATGCATCCAACCCATTGAGTTCAGGGCTCTTGGGAAGTACCTCTCATTTGGCTAGTGAGTTGGGAAAAGCTAGAGACTAGTAGCAAAGACTGATGGATGCATCAGAGATTGCCGTACTCTCTATCTAGGATGGCACGGTCCAACCACTTGATCTGGGATCAAGTATAGTGAGGTTTCAGACCTCCAACTGACTTTGAGTCAGGTAAACCAACTTCGGGTTGGTATGAGACTCTTTGTGAGTCCTATAGAGGTTTCAGACCTTTGGGCTGAATTTGTCAGCCGAGAATGATGTCTTTGTGACTGACCCACTTCTATTCTAAAATAAAGAAGCCAACAAAGCAAGTTACGGCAAGATGACGCACCATGTTTGGATTGAACAGGTGGATGGAGTTCTCCCTAGTTGAGAGGGAGTGTTAATTTTGGACAACTAGGTCCAAACACCATGTTGTGATGCTCAGATGAAGATACAAATATTTTTATTGGATTCCTCTTTCGAAGAGGTGCAAGATCGATCTAAAGATCATCTTGATCCGATGAGCAGAACATTTATTTTGAATTTATTCAAGATATGTGCAGGTCGGCCTTAAGGTTTTGTGCCCCAGCAGTTGTGTCACACACCCTCACTGATGGATATATATTGGTCAATGTTGGAGGACATTTTCACTCATCTTGTCCTCACACATTTCTCTCTCCTCAGCTGATTGGTTCGATGACCTTAGAGGCTCTTCTCTCCACACGTGAGAAAATTCCAGCAGCAGCACATTTCTGATTTCGGTCTAGGGTTTCTGCAACAAACTTTGACCAGTGTTGACTTTGGTCAACGCAAGGTCAAAAAGACCTGAAACTCTTCCAAAAGTTTGATTTTCCAAATCCGCATTTTTTGGCACTATTCCTGAGGCTAGACGTTGACTTTGAATTTTGTGCGTTAGCCTAGCTGCTGCTACTGTTTGCGTTGACCGTTGACTGACAGCGTTGACTTTTGAGTTGACCGTTTGGCTATCCTAGAGGGTTGTGTGACATTGCTGGTTGGCTGACCATATTGAGACTTTGTTGGTTGAAGCATCCTGTTGACTGTCATAACGCACCAACACACTTATATATTTCTGGCTTGTCTTCTGTTAATCTACTGGTATGTTCTATCAGCATTTTACTTTATTGTTTATGTGATTGCTGTTTGATATTGGAGAAAAGTAAAGTTGCATCAAGCTAGAACATCTACATAAATTTACATGAATAAATATGATTCTGAAACAAGGAAACTGAGCAAGAATTCAATCACACATAGTACAAATATTTTTGGACACAAATCCCCGGAAAAACCCAATGCGGGAAAACCAGTGCAGCGAATCTGAGGCTTTGTATTTGTAATATTCCTAATTAGCGACAGCTAATTGGAATATTCGATCTTGTTAAGTTTTGCCATCGATAGTTTGTAAATAAATAAAAAGTGAGTAGAGAGGGTCTAACTCACTTAAGTGGAATAAAACACCCTCCTAGTAGCACAATGTTGTGACTTAAAGGGGAGCCAAGGGGGGCCAAGCACCACGTAGAGAGGGGGCCCACGTATGCTCTAGAAGCTACTGTGCAGGAGAGGATGAGCACGTGGCAAGAGAGGGAGACTACGTTGAGGAGATGGGCCTTAGGGTTGGAGGAAGGCCAACGTTATAAAAGAGGGAGGAGCCTTCTCATTTGATTCATTCTGTTGTTGATGATATTGAGCTGGATGTTTTGTCTTCTTGAGCACGCTGGCTGTTTAGCCTATCCGCAGCATTGTTTAGTGCATTGAGTGTCTCCGGTCGGAGATCTTGCCCTTAGCCCCGAGGGACTTCGAGTGCCTGCTCAGGCAAGGTTATTTCTTCAGTATTTTGTGAGAGGTTTTGGTGTTTGGGTTTGTTGTGGAGCTGGGCTTTCATAGAGACTGCGCAGTCACTGAGAGGGAGGACGCAGTCCATCTTAGAGGTGTTCCGGATCGGGATTTTTGTAGGAGATTAAGCCGAGATTCTGAGCAGAGGATCAGCGTTTGCCATTGGGAGGATTTTGGTGGAGTTTGAGGCGGTGTTTCAGTCATTCTCATTTAGCCTCTGCGCAGAGCCTTGGAGGCCAGCGTAATTCCCCAAAGGGGTGTTTTCCGGTAGATTTCGGGGGTCGGCCATTTTTGATATGGTTTCTGGGTTTTGTCGGCATTGGTGAGTAGAGGAGGATTTCAGATTTTCAGCTCATTCCGGCCAGGGGATCAGCCCCTAGACTTCAGTCCATTCCAGTAGTAGCAGCTACACGGCAGTTTTCCAGCAGCTGGGACGCAGTTCAGAGAGCAGCCATTTCCTGTATATTCTGAGAGTATTTCTTCACTTTCCTTGAACAAATTTAGGTGCCATCACTCTGATCACCTATTGTACTTCATTATATTTCTCAGTTTAATAAAATGGCTTAGCATTTCCTCTCTATTTTTCTGGATGAGTTGCCGTACATTCTATCTATGTTATTATATATCTGCTGCACTGTTATTTATATATATTCTTGAGCATTCTAGTTCTATACCACTTGGTGTGTTTATCTTTCACTCTTAGACAGAGTCTGGAAAGGGCCAGGTAGCCTCTGGATTTCGTCCTCTTTTCAGAGGCGGCATATCCGGTAAATGCCCTCTCAGTCTATCTCTGGTTGGAGTTTGCCGTGTTTTAGAGATATCCCCGAAACGGGATATTACAGTGTTATTAGAGCATAGTTCTGGCTCAGCCTGTGGTCTATGACACCGGGGAAGAGACCATATATTTGTTACAGAGGCAGGAAATACAGAGACCGTGAGCGTAGGTTGGAGAACACCTACGGAGAGGGAGATTGTGTTCGGGTGCTGGACACAGAGCAAGAGAGAGAGCCTGTGACAGACGCAGAGCAGGAGGAGCCTGTATTAGATTCAAAGCCAAGAGGGCCAATGGCAGATGACACAGAGGCCAAACAGTTTGGGGAGGCACTCCTCAAATCGGTGCAGGATTTAGCTAGACAGATTGAGGTGATGGATCAAAGATTCACCGCTGTAGAGGCTAGACAGCGTGGACCCCACGGGTTTTTCAGGTACGAGAGGGATCAGGTACATCTCATCATTTGCCAGAGCATGGTGCTGCTCAGCGTGATACTCCTCAGTCGATGGCTTCACGTGCACCTACCCGCTCTACCATGCCCACTTTCTTGGGAGCAGACACAGGGGCAGGAGCCCAGCAGGAGGCAGAGCCCGGACACATGGGCGAGTATTTTGCAGTGTATCAGGCCTATGGGCAAGAGTTCAGGGATGCTCTCTCATTCTGGGATTTTGTCCAGCTCCAGCGGGACAGTAGACCCCGCGACCATAATAGAGGGCACCGACATTATCATGATGGAGATACCCACCGCACATCTAGCAGATTCCATTTGCCTACGTTTGATGGCTCATCAAACAGTTCGGCAAAGTCTTGGGTGGAGAAGCTGGACATCTATTTCCAGCTTAACCAGATGTCGGAGACGGAGGCCATCAAGGTGGCGACATTACATTTGGATGGTGAGGCCCAGGACTGGTGGTTCCATGGGATGGTCACACTCGGGCATTCTACAGTGGCGACATATGCCGAGTTTACCAGGAGGTTGATGGAGCGATTTGACCGGAGGGATCCGGAACAATACTTTGTTGAGCTGACGAGGCTCAAGCAGACTGGGAGCCTCGAGACATACATTGCAGATTTCTTGAGGATTTCAGTGATGGTGCCAGATCTGTCCGCAACACGGATGATCTATATGTTTGTGGAGGGTTTAGCAGAGCCACTTCGGGGTCTAGTCAGGTCTACTAGACCAGCTACACTTCAGGATGCTATTAGCAGGACCCGAGACTTGTAGGATGCATTGCCCAGGACTCGGACACCTTAACCCCAGAGACAGGGTTTCCAGCCCAAGGGGAAGGATGTGAGCATTCTGCCTCCCAAGGGGAATCAGGGACGGACACAGATAGATGATGATGCCAGGAGGGAGTTGAGGAAGAAGCGGCTGTGCTTCACTTGTCAGGAGCCGTGGGCACTAGGGCATAGGTGTGCTGCTGGAAAATCACACTTCATTGAGGTCTTCTCCGATGATAGCGGGGAAGAGGATGAGGAGGAGGATGAGGAGGCAGGAGATAGTCAGACGACCTAGGATCAGTTTCCACCCCCACCTCTAGGGACAGGAGGTGCAGCTTTTGCACCCATAGGAGGGACCCTTGCAGCCTTGCGAGTAGTTCCTAAGTATTTGACGCTGCGCGTACGAGGGACAGTACGTGGCCAGCGAGTGTCAGTCTTTGTTGACAGTAGGGCGACCCACAACTTCATTGATGCACAGATGGTCGAGCGGAGGGGTATACCGACCGAGAGCTTTGATGGATTTTCAGTCTTGGTCCCAGGAGCCCAGACGATGCAGTGTGCCCGGTATGTTCCGGAGTTGGCAGTGACAATGGGTACCTACACCGTGACCAATCACTTTTTCGTGGTCAACATACCAAATACCAATGTGGTATTGGGTGTTCAGTGGTTGATTACTCTGGGGAAGGTCACCACGGATTGGGAGGCCTTAGAGATGGAGTGGGATGATAAGAAGACCAGGAAGCATGAGAAGATCCACGGGATGCACACTTACCCACCTCAGACAGATTCAGCACATCGGATGGAGGCAGATTTCCGGAAGGGAGACATAGAGTGGGCGGTTGAGTTGCGGGCATCAGAGGCAGAGACCACCGGTCGAGCAGTTCATTCGGATATACAGGCCATCCTTGACAGGTATGATGTAGTGTTTGGGGATATACCACCAGGTCGGCCACCGGACTGAGGGTTTGAGCACACCATTGAGCCTGAGCAGGGTATTCAGGCGGTGATCACTACCCCCTATAGGCATCCCAAAGCCTATCGGAATGAGATTGAGCGGGCCATCCAAGAGTTGCTGGCTCTTGGGCACATCAGACCGAGCACGAGTCTGTTTGCTTCTTCCGTAGTGTTGGTGAAGAAGAAGGACGGCACCTTGAGGATGTGCATTGATTACAGGGCCCTGAACAAGAAGACCCTGAAGAACAGGTATCCTATACCCAGGATCGATGAGTTGATGGATGAGCTGAGAGGAGCCAAGTTCTTCTCGAAGATTGATTTGAGATTAGGGTACCATCAGATTCGCGTGAGGGAACAGGACATTCCCAAGACCGCCTTCAGGGGTCATTATGGGCACTTTGAGTTTTTGGTTATGCCTTTTGGGCTAACCAATGCACCAGCTACTTTTCAGTCTTGCATGAACCATATCTTCCGTAGTCATCTGAGGAAGCTTGTATTAGTCTTCTTTGATGACATACTCATATATAGTAGGACTTGGGAGGAGCATCTCCAACATATAGAGGCAGTACTACACATCTTGGAAGAGCAACAGTTCTATGCTAAGCTCTCCAAGTGTGAGTTTGGGGTGACGGAGATGTTGTATTTGGGTCACATTATTGGAGTGGAAGGAGTGAGGGTCCATGAGGAGAAGATTAGGGCCATCAGAGATTGGTCGGAGCCGAGGAATGTGACGGAACTTCGGGGGTTCATTGGCATATGTACTTATTACAGGAAGTTCGTCAAAGGTTTCTCACAGCTTGCTGCACCCCTTACAGATTTGACGAAGAAGGGGGCATTCAGTTGGTTAGATACAGTGCAGCGCGCAGCGAGCCTTTGATAGGGTCATGGAGGTGATGAGTAGCTGCCCAGTGCTTGCATTGCCGGATTTTACGTAGCCATTTGTCTTGGAGTGTGATGCGTCGGGAGAGGGGATTGGCGCAGTATTGATGCAGGGGGGACACCCTATAGCCTTTGAGAGCCAGAAGCTCCTTTTGCACGAGAGGTTGTATTCTATATACGACAAGGAGATGTTGGCCATTATGCATGCCTTGGCCAAATTCCGGCAGTATTTGGTAGGGAACAGGTTCAGGGTGAGGACTGATCACAACAGCTTCAGGTTCTTTTTAGAGCAGAAGCAGCTACAGGAGAGGCAGCAGAAGTGGATCAGTAAGATCCAAGCATATGACTTTGACATTGAGTATGTCAAGGGTAAGAATAACGTGGTAGCAGATGCCCTTTCACATAGACCAATCATGTTATCTCTTATGAGCTTGGATACAGATTGGAGGGCTTAACTTTTGGTGGAGTACTCCAAGGACAGATTTGCATGTGAGGTGTTGGATGGGCAGGTGGCGGATGACAGGTACAGGGTGGTTGATGAGATCATCTACTACAGGGACAGGATCTTCTTGACTGAGGGATCTCAGCTTAAGAAGAAGATATTCCAGGCATCACATGATTCTCCATTGGCAAGCCATCAGGGGTTTACCAAAACCTACAGGGCCATTAGAGAGAGGTTCTCATGGAAGGGCCTCAAGGAGGACGTACTCCAGCACATCAGGGAGTGCGATGTTTGCCAGAGGAACAAGGGGGAGATGAGCCATCCCGCAGGATTATTGCAGCCTCTTCCCATTCCGAAGGGGAAATGGGAGAGTATTTCGATGGACTTCATCACAGGGTTGCCCATGGTGCAGGGCAAGGATTGTATCTTTTTCGTCGTTGATCGACTGACAAAGTATGCGCATTTTTTCGCCATATCCGCGCACTACACAGCAGCACAGGTGGCCGAGCTATTCTTCAGAGAGGTTTTCAGGTTACATGGTCTTCCTAAGACCATCATCAGTGACAGGGACAACCGCTTCATGGGCAGATTTTGGCAGGAGCTTTTCCGGTTGGTGGGGACGGAGTTGACACCGAGTACCAGTTATCACCCACAGACGGATGGACAGACGGAGATAGTTAACAAGTGGCTGGAGGGCTACTTGCGTAACTATGTCAGTGGGCAGCAGCGAGCATGGCTGAAGTGGTTGCATTTGGGGGAGTACTGCTACAACACGACACATCACATGTCCATTGGTATGTCACTGTTTTATGCTTTGTATGGGTATCATTCCTTATATTTTGCTGATGTGATGTTCGGTGCTAGCAAGGCTCCTAGAGCCAAGATTTGGATCCAAGAGAGTTAGGACATTCTCCGAGCTCTCAAGGACAATATGGCTACAGCACAAAACCAGCAGAAGCTGTATGCCGATAGAGGTTGGGTGGAGAGACAGTTCCAGGTAGGGGACTTGGTCTACCTACGATTACAGCCATACCGACAGTCGTCGCTGAAGCAGAAGGGAGCTGAGAAGCTCAAGCCTCGCTTTTACGGGCCATACAAGGTGATACGCAGGATTGGGCAGGTTGCGTATGAGTTGGAGTTGCCCCAAGGCAGCAAGATCCACAACGTTTTTGATGTATGACGCTTGAAGAAGGCGTTAGGGCAGCAGGTGACAGCGACAGAGGAGCTACCACCCACGGATGACGAGGGGCATTTGGTGTTGCAGCCAGAGGCTATTATTGATACCAGGGAGAGGCAGCTACGGAGCAGGACAGTCCGAGAATTCTTGGTGAGGTGGAAGAATTTGCCGGATGAGGATGCCACTTGGGAGAGAGAAGATTTTGTAGCATCCATCACTTCAGTTGCTTGAGGACAAGCAACATTTTGCCGGGGGAGACTATAATATTCCTAATTAGCGACAGCTAATTGGAATATTCGATCTTGTTCAGTTTTGCCGTCTATAGTTTGTAAATAAATAAAAAGTGAGTAGAGAGGGTCTAACTCACTTAAGTGGAATAAAACACCCTCCTAGTAGCACAACGTTGTGACTTAAAGGGGAGCCAAGGGGGGCCAAGCACCACGTAGAGAGGGGGCCCACATATGCTCTAGAAGCTACTGCGCAAGAGAGGATGAGCACGTGGCAAGAGAGGGAGGCTACGTTGAGGAGATGGGCCTTAGGGTTGGTGGAAGGCCAACGTTATAAAAGAGGGAGGAGCCTTCTCATTTGATTCATTCTATTGTTGATGATATTGAGCTGGACGTTTTGTCTTCTTGAGCACGCTGGCTGTTTAGCCTGTCTGCAGCACTGTTTAGTGCATTGAGTATTTCCGGTCGGAGATCTCGCCCTTAGCCTTGGGGGACTTCGAGTGCCTGCTCGGGCAAAGTTATTTCTTCAGTATTTTGTGAGAGGTTTTGGTGTTTGGGTTTGTTGCGGAGCTGGGCTTTCATAGAGACTGCGCAGTCACTGAGAGGGAGGACGCAGTCCATCTTAGAGGTGTTCCGGATTGGGATTTTTGCAGGAGATTGAGCCGAGATTTTGAGCAGAGGATCAACCTTTGCCGTTGGGAGGATTTTGGTGGAGTTTGAGGCAATGTTTCAATCATTCTCTTTTAGCCTCTGCGCAGAGCCTTGGAGGCCAGCGTAATTCCCTAGGGGGGTGTTTTCCAGTAGATTTCAGGGGTCGGCCATTTTTGATATGGCTTCTCGGTTTTGTCGGGATTGGTGAGTAGATGAGGATTTCAGATTTTCAGCTCATTCCGGCCAGGGGATCAGCCCCTAGACTTCAGTCCATTCCAGCAGTAGCTGCTACACAGCAGTTTTCCAGCAGCTGGGACATAGTTCAAAGAGCAGCAATTTCCTGTATATTCTGAGAGTATTTCTTCACTTGCCTTGAGAAAGTTTAGGTGCCATCACTCTGATCACCTATTGTACTTCATTATATTTCTTAGTTTAATAAAAATGGCTTAGCATTTCCTCTCTATTTTTCTGGATGAGTTGCCGTACATTCTGTCTATGTTATTATATATCTGCTGCACTGTTATTTATATATATTCTTGAGCATTCTAGTTCTATACCACTTGGTGTGTTTATCTTTCACTCTTAGACAGAGTCTGGAAAGGGCCAGGTAGCGTCCGGATTTCGTCCTCTTTTTAGAGGCGGCATATCCAATAAATGCCCTCCCAGTCTATCTTTGGCTGGAGTTTGCCGTGTTTTAGAGATATCCCCGAAACGGGATATTACAATATTATTAAGTAGTTGAAAATCTTGAATACATCTCTGAATACCTCAAGGGTTATTCAGTTACAGAGAGAAATACTGATAGAAATAAATTGTGAGTTTTACCTCACCCAATCACTAGAAAATCCGGCTGATCCGGACACTGGAAAGACTGCCTCTGGAGGGCTCTGCACAGTCACTGCATCACCTCCTCTAAGGACTGCGTCACCCCAACAACAGATCGATCTGACTCCCGAAATCACATATCTGAGCCTCCCGGTCTCACACCCCAACTTCCTGCTTCTGGATCTAATCCGATAGATGAATCTCGGACACCCTCTGAACCTCTGCGCAGCTCTGACTCGCTCTGCGTAGCCTTTGCATCACCCTGACTAGCTCTGTGCTAGCTCTGCTGGACATCTTCCTACCTCTCTCTATTGATGATTCTTCGGCTAAGAGAATCTTTCTCTCCGGAAGCTACTCTGCCCCTCACTGAACTGAATCACTTAGATCTGATCTTCGTTCGAGCACTGCTCCATCAGAATAATTCGATCTCAAGAGTCACTCCGTGGGTCTTTTTCCAAATGACTCTCAATCCTTCCTTTATAGTCTTCTTGTTGAGAAATCAACGAACGAGCTTAGATCTCTAATCAACGGCTAAGATTATAACATGACTTGATCTCCGCCTTTTCTAGATTATTTTCACTCTGTTTTATTAATGTCCTTTAATTATTTAATTTCCCTAAGTTTAGACTCAGGGTCTCCATTAAAATAATTGGTTGTTTTAATAAAACATTAACCGAGTGGAATTTTCACAAACGGTTTCTGGGTTCTTTGGAATACCTCTGTTTAAGCCTCTATACCAAATTTGGGGCTTAGAGCACTTTCCGATGCTACAAAAATCAACATGCAGAGGATGCGTACTTGGCAAGTACGCAAAGGCAACATTTCCGAGAAGTGACAACAAAGCAAATGACGTGTTAGGACTGATACACTCAGATATTTGTGGCCCTATGTCCACTAGAGATCTTAGTGGTGGCGAATACTTCGTCAAATTTATTGATGACCATTCCAAAAAGACTTGGATCTATTTCTTAAAGACCAAAGATGAGGTCTTTGATCAATTCAAAGAGTTCAATGCACTCGTAGAGAACGCGACAGGGAAAAAGATCAAGGTGCTGCGCCCAGATAAAGGTGGAGAATACATTGATAAATATTTCACAAACTTCTGTGCGAAGGAAGGCATCAAAAGAGAATGGACAACTCCATATAACTCTCAGCAGAATGGAGTAGTAGAGCGGAAGAACAAAATGATAGTTGGGGCTGCAAAGGCTATGTTATATGATCAGGATCTGCCCAGATTTTTATGGGCGGAGGCATGTAACATAATAGTGTACATTCAAAACAGAACACCCCTTAGAGCAATGGTGAAGAAAACTTTAGAGGGAGTCTTCACAGGAAAGAAGACTGAAGTGAGTCACTTGAGGATTTTTGTGAGTGTGTCTTACTTTCATGTGCCAGATGAAAAGTGCAACAAATTGGATTAGACTGAAGAGAAGGGGTTCCTCGTCAGGTATGGCGATATCTCAAAGGCATACAGGATCTACATTCCTAGCAATAGGAAGACTGTAGTGAGACGAGATGTAAAGTTCATGGAAGACACAACTTTTAGGAGATCTCGAGAGATTCCTGGAAGTGATCAGTTAGCAGAAGTTCCATTAGTCCAGTAGCAGGGACAACAAGTGGGACCAGTAGGAGGACAATCACAGGGATCAAGTATAGTGACTAGTATCAGTATCTCCTCAGGGGTAGGAGATCCAGGGAGTTCTCAACAGACGAAACATCAGGGACAGGAGGAGGAAATGACTGAACCTCCCACCACCAGTGGTAGAGCCAGTAGGGAAGTGCGTCAGACCTTGAAAGACTCAAAGCAGTTTGTTAGAGCTCCTAGGAAAGACAAGAGACAGTGCAGGCAGCTTGACAGATATCAAGCTTTGGTAGCTCAGGTTGCAGAACCCTCCAGCTTTCAGGAAGCCGCACAACATCAGGTGTGGGTGGATGCCATGTTAGAAGAATATAGTTCTATCATGACAAATGATATTTGGGAGGTAGTGCCAAGGCCAGAAGACAAATCATTTGTAGGTTCTAGATGGATCTACAAGATCAAGTACGCTGCAGATGGTAGTGTAGAGAAGTACAAGGCTAGATTCATGGCAAAGGGGTATGCATAAAACAAGGAATAGACTATGAGGAGACCTTCACCCTAGTTTCTAGATATACCTCTATTAGATCTGTTGTATCTCTAGTAGCATAGATGGGATGGGAGATTCACCAGATGGACGTCAAGACAACATTCTTGAACAAGGTGATAGAAGAAGAGGTTTATATAGAGTAGCTTGAAGGCTTCGAAACTCATGAGAAGCGCACTCATGTATGCAGATTGAAGAAAGCCCTATACGGGCTCAAGCAGGCACCTAGAGTGTGTGAAAATTTCTAACTTGAAATTCTACTGCACTAACTGATTTATTTCTCCTACTTATATTTCTCAGTAAGTTATTTATAAAACTCTTCAGTAAACAATGAAATAAATTCTATTGCAGTTATCACTTAATTTCAGAGAGAAAAGAATAGTGAAATGCTAGCACAATAATCAATGACATCAACACAGTTATTTTTGGACAATTGTCCCCAGAAAAACCCAGTGTGGGAAAACTGGTGCAACAGATGAGGGTTTATTTATTATTCTTCAGCAACATGCCAACAATCTCCTTACAAGGAATGATTTGCAGAGTCTTGGAGAAAAATTCATGAAAATACTTGAGATAATTTTCCTCCAGTCACTGGAGAAATTTTGACACCCTGGAGACCCTCCAATCTCCAATGTGTCACCTATGTGCCCTCTTCTGCATGAGGACTGTGTCCTTAGCTGCGCTGTCTCTCTGCACTGACCCTCTGCATTGTCTCTCAGCCGCTCTGCATCCCTCCTCCTCAGTCTCTGACTGCTACTGAAACCATCCTCTTCCTTCACCCTGCAACTCTCCTTCTGAAATCGAACTCTTCTCCTGAAGTATCGACTTCCCTCGGGTTACTAAGTATTTACCCGACTTATCTCCAATTGACCCACAAGTCTTCATTTATACTTTTCCTGTTGATAAATCAACGATTGTGATCTAATCTTTAATCAACGAATAAGATTAAAATAGACTTGATTCTCATCACTTAGAAGCTTCTCACCCACATTTAAGTTAATTCACTTTAATTATTTTAATTCCCTAAGTTTTAACTTAGGCTCCATTAAAAATAATTAATTATTTGAATAACTTGCACTTCATGTGGAATTTTTCCAAACAATTTCTGGGTCTTGGAGATCTCATGTGTTCTAGCCCCTCCACAAAATTTCGGAGCTAGAGCACATCTGATGTTACCCAAAAAAAATCAACAGGTCATGGTATGGTCAGATTGACAGATACCTGCAACAGTTGGGATTCGTCAAGAGTGATGCAGATCCCAACCTCTACAATTTGATGGTGGAGAATGATCCTCTCATTCTGGTTTTGTATGTGGATGATCTCTTTTTGACAGGATCATCAGGGCTCATAAAAGACTGTAAAAGGAACCTTGAAGTAGAATTCGACATGAAGGATATGGGGTTGATGCACTATTTTCTAGGATTGGAACTATGGTAGAAGAATGGGGAGATCTTCCTTGGGCAAGGGAGATATGCTACAAATATTCTGAAGAGGTTTATAATAGTGTTGCGAAAATCGCGATTTTTTCCCCACGTCGATTAAATCGCTGATTTAATCGGTGATTTTTCCAAAATGAAAAAATGCCAAAAAATCGTGAAAAAATCGCATTCCAAAATGAAAAAATCGCGATAAAAATCATAAAAATCGCGATAAAATTTCCAAAAAATTGTAAAAATCGTGGATGCTACAGATGCTTAAAAATTTGAAAAAAAAATGGTTTTTTAATGCTTATGATGTTTTGTCGATTTTTACCGATTTTTTCCCTATTTTTATGATTTTTTCATTTTTTGGACTCTTGTCGATTTTATCCCAATCGCAATTTTCGCAACATTGGTTTAGAATGTGTAATATTCCCAATTAGCGATAGCTAATTGGAAATATTAATTTTGATCAATTTTGCCTTCTATAGTTAAAATATAAATAAAAGTGAGTAAGAGGGGGATATAACTCACTTTAGAATAAATTGCACTCCCTAAGGTTACCTAGTAGCATCAATGTTGTGACTTAAGTGGGCCAAGGGAGGGGGGGAGAGGGGGCAAGTGACCACGTGAAAGGGGGACCCACATGGACTGCGTGAGCATGGCCAGCGCAGTTGAGTTGGCAACGTGGGCCAAATGGAGGCCGTCGTTATAAAAAGGCCGTCGTTATAAAAAGGAGAGCCTCCTCATTTCCTCATTGGAGTTTATGCATATTGAGTTGGTCACTTCGACTTGGAGCACGCTGGCTGTTTAGCTTGTCTGCAGCACTGTTTAGTGCATCGGGTGTCTCCGTTCAGAGATCCCACCTCAGCCCTGGGAGACTTCGAGTGCTTGCTCGGGTGAGGTTGATTCATCAGTATTTTGTAGGAGGATTGGTGTTGGCATTTCGTGGGAGGAGCAGAGCCATAGAGACTGCGCAGTCTTGAGAGGGAGGACGCAGTCCATCTTGAGGGAGCTCCGGTGTGGCATTCTTTCGGAGGATTCTGGTCAGGAGATTGAGCAAGGGGCAAGCCCTCGCCTATTGGAGAATTTTGGCTGAGCGAGAGGCCATATTTTGGAGGATTTCATTCAGTCTCAGCGTGGCCCTTGGGAGGATAGCGTAGATTCTCAAGGGAGGTATTTTTGGAGGTCATCCATTCCAGAAACGCTCTCTGGGCTTTTCTGGGCACTGTGAGTAGAGGCGGATTCCAGAGTTTCACCTCATTCCGAGTAGGGGAGTAGCCCCAACTACTCATTTTGTTCCAGAAATAGTAGCAGCACGACAGTTTTCCAGCAGCTTGGACGCAGAGCATAGAGCAGCCATTCCTTTGATATTCTGAGAGTATTCCTACACTTGCCTGGTGCAAGTCGAGGTGCCATCACTCTGATCACCTCTTGTACTCATTTCCATTTCTCAGTATAATAAAATGGCTCAGTATTCTCTCTATTTCATGTGTATCTGCTTCATGTTCAGTTTATAGCATTTGTATCTTGTTGTATGCTTTGTATTACTGGTTATTTCCCTTTCGGGATATTACAGTGGTATCAGAGCTCATAGACCTGGCTCAGCCTGTGGAGCAAGTTGTCTATGACACCAGGAGAGAAGCCGTACATTTGCTACAGGGGTAGGAAGTACCGTGACAGAGAATGTAGGTTGCAAATCACCTACGGGGAGGGTGACTGCGTTCCAGTAGTGGATGCAGAACAGGATCCAGTAGTGGATGCAGAACAGGATCCAGTAGTGGACGTAGAACAGGTTCCAGTAGTGGACACAGAGCAGGAAGTACCAATGGCTGATGATAGTGATGCAAAGAAGTTTGGGGAAGCACTCCTCAAGTCAGTCCAGGATTTGTCGAGGCAGATTGAGGTGATGGGACAGAGATTCACTGCTGTGGAGGCTAGACAGCGTGAAACCCCAAGGGTTTTCCAGATTGGTGAGGGATCAGGCACATCCCACCATTTGCAGGAGCACGATGCCACTCAGCACATGGCATCACATGCCCCCACGATCCACTATGCCCACTTTTCTAGGTGCAGACACTGGGGCAGGAGCACAGCAGGAGCCAGAGCATGGCCACATGGGTGATTATTTTGCTGAGTATCAGGCATATGGGCAGGAGTTCAGGGATGCCCTTCCATTCAAATATTTTGTTCAGCTCTAACGGGACAGCAGACCCTGCGATCATCACAGAGGGCACCGACATTATCATGAGGGAGACACTTAGCGTACAGTGAGCAGGTTCCATTTGCCCACGTTTGATGGTTCATCAAACAGTTCGGCAAAGGCTTAGGTAGAGAAGCTGGACATATACTTCCAGCTCAACCAGATGGCAGAGACGGAGGCCATCAAGGTGGTAGCACTGCATCTGGATGGAGAGGCCCAGGATTGGTGGTTCCATGGGATGGTTACACTCGGACATTCGACAGTGACTACATATGCCGAGTTCACCTGGAGATTGATAGAGAGGTTTGATAGGAGAGATCTGGAGGAGCATTTCTTGAGCTGACGAGGCTCAAGCAGACCGGGAGCCCGGATAATTATATCTCAGATTTCTTGAGACTGTCAGTGATGGTGCCAGATCTATCTGCGGCACGGATGATCTACATGTTCATTGAGGGGTTAGTAGAGCAGCTTCGGGGTTTGGTCAGATCCACTAGGCCAACCACACTCCACGACGTAGTTGGCAGGACCCGGGATTTACAGGATGCCTTACCCAGGACCAGGATGCCTTACCCACAGAGACAGGCTTTCCAGCCTAAGGGGAAGGACGCGAGGATTCCACCTCCAAAGGGGAATCCGGGTTGAGGCCAGTTGGACGATGATGACAGGAGGGAATTGAAGAAGAAGAGGCTGTGTTTTACATGTCAGGAGCCGTGGGCACCAGGACACAGATGTGCTGCTAGCAAAGCACACTTTATTGAGGTCTTCTCCGAGAGCAACGGAGAAGAGGATGAGTATGATGACGTGGAGGCAGGAGGCAGCCATGCAGCACAGGACCATTTTCCACCTCCACCACCAGGAGCAAGAGGTGCAGCCTTTGCACCCACAGGGGGGACCCTTGCAGCATTGCGGGGAGTACCCAAGTATCTGACGCTGCGTGTTCGAGGGACAATACGAGGGCAACGAGTTTTAGTACTAGTGGACAGTGGGGCAACCCACAACTTCATCGATGCACAGATGGTTGAGCAGAGAGGCATACCGACAGAGAGCTTAAATGGATTTTCAGTGTTGGTCCCAGGAGATCAGACGATGCGGTGTGCCAGATATGTTCCAGAGCTGGCTGTGACGATGGGTACCTCCACAGTGACTGACCACTTTTTTGTGGTTAACATATCGGATACCAATGTGGTATTGGGTGTACAGTGGCTGATTACTCTAAGGAAGGTCACCACAGATTAGGAGGCCTTGGAGATGAAGTGGGATGATAAGAAGACCGGGAAGCATGAGAAGATACGGGGGATGCACACTTACCCACCCCAGACTGTTTCAGCTCACCGGATGGAGGCAAACTTCTGGAAGGGAGACATAGAGTGGGCAGTAGAGTTGCGTGCATCAGAGGCAGGGACCACCGGGCAGACAGTTCATCCTGAGATACAAACCATCCTTGACAGGTATGCCACGGTGTTTGGGGAGATACCGCCAGGACAGCCACCAGATCGGGGATTTGAGCATACTATTGAGCTAGAGCAGGGAATTCAAGCCTTTATTACCACATCCTATAGGCACCCCAAGGCCTATCAGGACGAGATTGAGCGGGCTATCCGTGAGCTGTTGGCTCTTGGACACATGCGGCCCAGCACCAGTCCTTTCGCTTCTTCAGTAGTGTTGGTGAAGAAGAAGAACGGCACATTGCGGATGTGCATTGATTACAGGGCTTTGAACAAGAAAACCATGAAGAATAGGTACCCCATACCATGGATTGATGAGCTGATGGATGAGTTGAGAGGAGCACAGTTCTTCTCAAATATTGATTTGAGATCCGGGTACCACCAGATTCGTGTGAGGGAACAGGATATTCCCAAGACCGCTTTCAGATGCCATTATGGCCATTTCGAGTTCTTGGTGATGCCCTTCGGGCTAACCAACGCACCAGCCACATTCCAGTCGTGCATGAACCACATCTTCCGTAGTCATTTGAGGAAGTTTGTGCTGGTTTTCTTTGATGATATATTGATATACAGCAGGACATGGGAGGAGCATCTCCAGTGCATAGAGGCAGTGTTGCGTATTTTGGAGGAGCAGCAGTTTTATGCTAAGCTCTCCAAGTGCGAGTTTGGACTAACAGAGATGCTATATCTGGGACACATTATAGGGGTGGACAGAGTGAGGGTCCACGAGGAGAAGATCAGGGCCATCAGAGATTGGCCAAAGCCGAGAAACATGACAGAACTTCGTGGGTTTGTAAGTATTTGCACCTACTACAGGAAGTTCGTCAAGAGTTTCTCTCAGCTTGCTGCACCCCTGACAGATTTGACGAAGAAGGGGGCATTCAGTTGGTCAGATACAGCGCAGCGGGCCTTTGACAGGCTCAAGGAGGTGATGATCAGTTGCCCAGTACTTGTGTTGCCGAATTTCACGTAGCCGTTTGTCCTGGAGTGTGATGCATCGGGAGAGGGGATCAGTGCAGTATTGATGCAGGGAGGTCACCCGATAGCTTTTGAGAGTCGGAAGCTCCTTCCACATGAGCGGTTATATGCCATATATGACAAGGAGATATTGGCCATCATGCATGCCTTGGCCAAATTCCGGCAATACCTGGTAGGTAACAGGTTCAAGGTGAGGACTGACTACAACAACCTCAGATTCTTTTTAGAGCAGAAGCAGCTACAGGAGAGGCAGCAGAAGTGGGTCAGCAAGATCCAGGCCTATAACTTTGACATAGAGTATGTCAAAGGAAAGAACAACGTGGTGGCTGATGCACTTTCACGTAGACCAGCCGCGTTGTCTTTGATGAGTCTGGATGCAGATTGGAGGGCTCGACTTTTGGTGGAGTACTCCAAGGACATGTTGGCTTGCAAGGTTCTGGATGGACAGCTGACGGATGATAGATACAGGGTGATGGATGAGATCATCTACTACATGGACATGATCTTCTTGACTGAGGGCTCTTAGCTAAAGAAGAAGATACTACAGGCTTCTCATGATTCACCATTGGCTGGTCACCAGGGGTTTACCAAAACCTACAGGGCCATCAGAGAGAGGTTCTCATGGAAGGGCCTCAAGGAGGATGTACTCCAGCATGTTAGGGAGTATGAAGTTTGTCAGCACAACAAGGGGGAGATGAACCATCCGGTAGGGTTGTTGCAGCCTCTTCCCATTCCAGAGGGGAAATGGGAGAGTATTTCGATGGACTTCATCACAGGGTTGCCCACGGTGCAGGGCAAGGACTGTATATTTGTCGTCGTTGATCGACTGACAAAATATGCACACATTTTCACCATATCCGCGCACTATACAGCAGCACAGGTGGCAGAGCTGTTCTTCCAGGATATCTTCAGGTTACATGGTCTTCCCAAGACCATTGTCAGTGACAGGGACAACCGCTTCATGGGCGGATTTTGGCAGGAGCTTTTCTGGTTGGTGGGGACAGAGTTGACAGCGAGCACTAGCTATCACCCACAGACAGATGGGTAGACGGAAATAGTTAACAAGTGACTGGAGGGCTACTTGCGTAACTATGTCAGTGGGCAGCAGAGAGCATGGCTGAAGTGGCTGCACCTAAGAGAGTACTGCTACAACAACACACATCACATGTCTATTGGTATGTCTCTGTTCTATGCATTATATGGTTATCATGCTTTATCTTTCGTTGATGTGATGTTTGGTGCCAGCAAGGCTTCGAGAGCCAAGGATTGAATCCAAGAGAGTCAGGACATCCTCCGAGCTCTCAAGGATAACATGGCTACAACACAGAATCAACAGAAGCTATATGCCGACAAGGGACGGGTGGAGAGACAGTTTGAGGTAGGGGACTTGGTCTACCTATGCTTGCAGCCATACCGACAGTCGACTCTGAAGAAGAAGGGGGCTGAAAAGCTCAAGCCCCGCTTTTATGGACCGTACAGGGTGATATGCAGGGTTGGACAGGTTGCCTATGAGTTGGAGCTGCCCAAGGCAGCAAGATTCATAACATTTTCCACGTATCATGCCTGAAGAAGGCTTTGGGACAGCAGGTGACAGTGACAGAAGAGCTTCCGCCTACAGATGATGAGGGGCATTTGGTGCTACAGCCGGAGGCGGTCATTGATGTCAGAGAGAGACAACTGCGGAGCAGGACAGTCCGGGAGTTCTTGGTGAGGTGGAAGAATTTTCCGGATGAGGATGCCACTTGGGAGAGTGAGAAGATCTTGCAGCATCCATCACTACAGTTGCTTGGGGTCAAGCAACATTTTGCCGAGGGAGACTGTAATATTCTCAATTAGCGATAACTAATTGGAAATATTAATTTTGATCAATTTAACCTTCTATAGTTAAAATATAAATAAAAGTGAGTAAGAGGGGGATATAACTCACTTTAGAATAAAGTGCACTCCCTAAGGTTACCTAGTAGTATCAACGTTGTGACTTAAGTGGGACAAGGGAGGGGGTCTAGTGACCACATGAAAGGGGGACCCACATGGACTGCGTGAGCATGGCCAGTGCAGTTGAGTTGGCAACGTGGGCCAAATGGAGGCAACGTAGGAGATGGTGGGGCCTAGGGTTGAGAGAGGCCATCGTTATAAAAAGGAGGAGAGCCTCCTCATTTCCTCATTGGAGTTTATGCATATTGAGCTGGTCACTTCAACTTGGAGCACGCTGGCTGTTTAGCTTGTCTGCAGCACTGTTTAGTGCATCGGGTGTCTCCGTTCGGAGATCCCACCCTCAGCCCCGGGAGACTTCGAGTGCTTGCTCGGGTGAGGTTGATTCATCAGTATTTTGCAGGAGTTGGTGTTGGCATTTCGTGGGAGGAGCAAAGCCATAGAGACTGCGCAGTCTTGAGAGGGAGGACGCAGTCCATCTTGAGGGAGCTCCGGTGTGGCATTCTTTCGGAGGATTTTGGTTAGGAGATTGAGCAAGGGGCCAGCCCTCGCCTATTGGAGACTTTTGGCTGAGCGGGAGGCCATATTTTGGAGGATTTGATTCAGTCTCAGCGTGGCCCTTGGGAGGATAGCGTAGATCCTCAAGGGAGGTATTTTCGGAGGTCATCCATTCCAGAAACGCTCTCTGGACTTTTCTGGGTATTGTGAGTAGAGGCGGATTCCAGAGTTTCAGCTCATTCCGAGTAGGGGAGCAGCCCCAACTACTCATTTTTTTCCAGCAATAGCACCAGCACGGTAGTTTTCCAGCAGCTTGGACGCAGAGCATAGAGCAGCCATTCCTTTGATATTCTGAGAGTATTCCTACACTTGCCTGGTGCAAGTCGAGGTGCCATCACTCTGATCACCTCTTATACTCATTTCTATTTCTCAGTATAATAAAATGGCTCAGTATTCTCTATATTTCATGTGTATCTGCTTCATGTTTAGTTTATAGCATTTGTATCTTGTTGTATGCTTTGTATTACTGGTTATTTCCCTTTCGGGATATTACAGAATGCATGATTTCTGACCCATGACGACGCCCATGATCACCAATTGGAAGAAGACAGATGCATCAAGGGACAAGGAAGTCGACCCCACCTTGTACAGGCAGTGCATTGGGTCCCTCATGTATCTGGTTAACACTAGGCTAGACATTTGTTTCGCTGTCATTACCCTTAGTCAGTTCATGGTGGAGCTGAAAAGGGTACATTGGGAAGCAGCAAGGCACATTCTTAGATATGTGTATGAAACAGTCGGGTATGGCTTGAAATGTACTCGAGTGGATGACATCAGATTATGCGGATTCACAGATGCATATTGAGTAGGCAGTTCAGTGGACAGGAGAAGTACCTCCGGGTACAACTTCAGAGTTGGATTGTCGATGGTCTCTTGGTGCAGTAGGATGCAGAAGTCAGTAGCAATGAGCTCAACAAAAGCATAATATATGGCATACAACATAGCTACATGCGAAGCCATATGGCTTAGGAAGTTGCTCGTGATTTTGTTCAGAAAGAAGATGGAAGGGACCAATGTCTACTGTGATAATTAGAGTTGCATAAAACTCTCTGAGAATCCATTGTTTCATGACAGGTCAAACCACAGAGATATCAAATGTCATTTCATCAAAGACTGTGTACAGCGTAGGGAAGTCTAGCTGCAGTATGTTCCCACGGGAGATCAAGTAGCTGACATACTCACAAAAGCTCTAGGGAGAGCTAAGTTCATCTAGTTCAAGGACCATATGGGTATGATAGAGAACCCGTTTCAATAGCAGAGAAATATTTCTCAGTAGCAGCAACATCAGATGAGAGGTAGTTGCAGTGTAGATGCAATGTTGGCAACAATTCAACAACGTCAGCAGCAACACAGATGCAACTCATATCAGAGCTGCGCAGTGGTTGGTGCACAGTATGGCCAAACATCAGCAGCGTGACAAGAGATGGTGCAGAAACAGTGTGTTGTGGCAGCAGTTGCATCACTAGAACACATTCCTTGCTAAGAGGGAGTGTTAGTTTTTGTAACATCAGATGTGTTCTAGCCATGATATTTGGTGGAGAGGCTAGAATACATGTATTCTCCAATACCCAGAAATCGTTTCTGGAAATTCCACCTAGAGATGACTTAATTAGATTTATTAATCAGTTTTTGATATTTCCTAAGTCTAAACTTAAGAAATATGATTAATTAATTAGAATTAATTAAGTCATGGTGCTAATATTCTAGAAACTCACACGGATTGACAGGGAAATAATCTGGGCCATTGATTATGTTTTAATCTTGGCCGTTGGTGGTCCAACAGAAGATTATAAGAAGAAGTCGATGAGTAGATGGAGAAGACACCAATGCGGTTACTTAGCTGCCCAAGTAGATCGATTTTCTCAGTGGCTGAGATTCAGTAGAGGAGATAGAGCCAGAGGGTGAGTAGCAGGTGAGAGAGAGAGAGGGTATTAGCAGAGGTCCGGGAAGTGCAGATCGAATTCAAGAGGAGGCAACGTGAGGAAAGATGCAGTCCACTAGAGCTCTGCGCAGTCACTGAGCAGAGAGTGACACAGAGGCACCAACATATGGGAAGAGGGTCCATCACGGGGTCAGGGAGTCATTGTGGAGAGTGAGAAATGTATCACAAAATTTCTCTTAGTATTTTTCCTCTGTTTGGATTGTCTGAATTCCTATACCCATATTGTTGCTGAATATTAATAAGAAAATCCTCAGCTGCTGCACCAGATTTAACTTTTCCCACATTGGGTTTTTCCAAGGACAATTGTCCAAAAATAACTGTGTTAATGTTTTCTGTGTGTGTGCTAGAATTTCTCTATTTCCAACATTTTATTATCCGCAAAAATTTATTGTGAAAATTGCAGTAGTAAATTTATTCGATATTTTTCGTAAACAAATAAACTGCATAATCAATTTGTCAGTTAGAAGAATATTTTTCAGTTATTGCAATAGATGAAATTTCACAAATCCCACCTCTACCTTTGGTGAACTCCGTGTGTCACCCTAAGAGAGTAGAGAGAAGTCTATCTCAGGACTTCTAAAGGAGCTACATTGCAGATCATTTCTAGCTGGTACATATTTTCCTTGGGTGCAGAAGTTATTCAAAGAACCCTAATTGAGATCAACTATAGATTACTAGAATTCTAGAGGATTTGCAGGAGTTTTTCCCACACATTTTCGGAGATTTTGTAGCGAATTTGTTGCGCTGTGAGGCAGGGATTTTGAGGAGAAATTTCTCTCACTCTAAACATTGTGCAGGGGTTTTTGGCTTAGCTTGTGCAATGGGAAAAAGGGAGAAGAATTTGTGGAGAGATAAGGGCTGAAGATAGGAGGTATTTCTTAGTGGAGAATTAGCCAGAGTTGGGAGAAATTTCCCGTGGTAGATTTGGGGCATAATTCAGTAATATCAAAATGGTGGGATGTTTTTTAGCCAGATCGGGCAATTTGCACTTGTTGGGGGTCACTAGGGGTCTGTGGATTCAACCCAAACCCTTTCTTGGTTTTTTCGGGTTTGGTGAGAGGCTAGGATTAATTTTGTAGAATTGTTTAAGCATTTATGAGGGCAGAATTCCTAGTTCCATCTAGCAGCGAGCAACATAAATTGTTGGGGGGCGCAGTTCACCCTAGGACCATTTCCACCACTTGGGTTTGTGATATATTTCAGGGTCTTGTCGAGTATCTAGCAAGGAGGCCACCATCAATGTTTTAGCTCATTCCGAGCACTCTTAAGAGGAGTTCCTATAGTTCCCTTCTAGCAACAACTAGTAGTTCTTCCTGGGCATGCGTAGTTTTTCCTGCGGGATCTTTCCAACATTTGAGCATTGTAGTCACACCTCGTTTCTTGCCATAGCTTGCAGTAGCAAGCCTAGGTTCCTCTGATACCATTTATTGTAGTCATATTTATCAAATTTAATACAATGACTCGGAGTTTTGCTCTTATTTTCATGTTCAAATGTGTATGGTTGTGTATTTTTCAATTTTGTAGCTATAGTGAGTTCATTGCTTCTGTTATCTATGATATTTTTCCATTTGGAATATTACAGTGGTATTAGAGCATGACCTTGGCCAGCTGTGGTGTAGCCACCAAGATCATGAAATATTTGGGCATGTATGTGTGAAAATTCCTAGATCTGAACAGATCTATTGAATTCTACTGCAACCATCCGAATTACTTCATCAATTATGTAATTTACTTTACACAATTATTTCTGAATACATTCATGAAATACTGAAGCAACCTACACTACATTAATTATGATTCTGAAACAAGGAAACTGAACAAGGAAATCATTCGCACATATGACACCTTTATTTTGGACTAAGTCCCTGGAAAAACTTAATGCGGGAAAACCGGTGCAACAGATCTGAGGGTTTTATTATTATTCAATGTCTGAATAACCCTAGGGTGATTCAGTTACAGAGAGAAATACTGGGAGAATAATTTGTGAAGATTTACCTCACTCAATCACTGAATTTTCGGCTGATCCGGATGAAGAAAACACGACCCCAGAAAAGCTCTTCATAGATCCAACGGTGGCACTAGCCACTACGTCACCCCCTTCCAGGCTCAGGGTTAGCCCTCAACCAAGTGGTTTTTCCTTTGTGGACCCTGAGGAACAACCTCCCAGTGCCACGTTCTGGAACTCGACCTCCGAAACTGATCCACTAGAAAAATTTCGAAAACCCTTCCTCTGCCTCTGCGATGCTTTTGCGTGAGCCTACGCAGTTACTACATGAACCCTCTTCCTTCAACGTTGGCTTTGGTTAGATCTCTTCTGCCTCTCTTTGACTGATGTTCCACCAACTGAGAAAATCTCTTCCTCTCCTGATTCTATCTCTGCCCCTCACTGCTCAGACCTCTAGCTCGAATTTCTCAGTAAACCACGCCCCAGAAATTTCGATCTTAGATCAATTCAGTGCCTCGATGTATTTTCCAACTGACCCTCAAGCCTTCCTTTATAGTCTTCTCGTTGACATATCAACAGCCCAGATTAGATGTCTAATAAACGACTGAGATCATAACATGACTTGATCCATGTCCTCTAGAAGATTCACACTCTGTTTTATTTAATACCCTTTAATTATTTAATTTCCCTAAGTTTAGACTTAGGGTCCCCATTAAAATAATTAATTTTTCAAATAAAACAAAATCCGAGTGGCATTTCCACAAACGCTTTTTGGGTTCTTTGGAATACAAGTGTCTAAGTCTCCATACCAAATTTGAGACTTAGAGCACTTTTTGATGCTACAAAAATCAATACTTCCTCTTAGTGAGGAAATTACTCTAGCAATAATGCCTGCTGCATACTACTCTGACCCTGAGGCATCCTCTGCGCTGCTGAAGTCTGTCAGTCTCTGTGCTGCTGCTGCCACTGTACTGCTACCACTATCACTGCCACTATCACTGTTGCATCTGTACTGCTACCCATGATACTGCCACTATCACTGCTGCATCTGTACTGCAACTCCCTTTCATGTGCTGCATCTGCTATGCTGCTAACACTACATCTGCACTGCAACTCAGTTGTTGAGAGAAACAACTGAAACTCACCCAAAACTGAACAAGTGTTCAGTGGATGCACCTTGGTGTTGAAGAATCTAACTGTTGATAGCTACCGCGCTGTCCCTTTGATGCTCTGCACTGTTGTTGCTCTGCACTGCGCTGCACCATTGTGCACTGCGCTGCTACTACTGCCTCTGCTCTCTGCTGCTCCAAAAATGAATGCTGCTATCTACTGCGCTGTCATCTCCATCACTCCTCGGCACCATCTGAATACTCCTCCATCCCACTACTGCTGATCATGGGCTCTCGTAGCAAGGTATGATCCATGAGGTGGGCTCCTCAAGGATCCTACCCAACTGAAGTTCAAATAACTACGACTCAATATCACCCCACTTCTCACTAGGAGAAGCATGGGCACTCATGGCCACCTCATCCTCCTCGATTCTCGCGGCTACAACCTTCGGGTCATGCTTCTCATCTTTGTCCTTCTTCTTCAGAGGACACTGAGATGCGTAGTGGCCCATCTCGCCACATCTAAAGCACTTGACATTAGACGCATCACACTTCGGTTTCTATTGCGCGTGTTGTCCCTTAGATGCAAGGGCTGCGTTCTCCTCTTCCTCCACGGATTTCGATCCACTTCCGTTGTTGCCATAAAGTTTGCACTTGATGAGGTCTCTCCTCAGCTCTTCTTCCTGAAAAGCTGACCACAATTGCTCTCAACTAGGTAATGCTGCCCAACCTAGTATGCTCTGGACAAACACCTACCACTCCTTCGTGACACCGTTAAGGGCCATCCGTACCATGGTTGCAGCTATAGGTGTAGCACCTACTGTCGACAGCTACTCTCAGACCTCCTGGAACCACATGAGGTATGAAGCCACGCGCTCCCCTTTCTGCATCTGGATCATACGGAGCTTCTGCCCCAAGTACAACTTCCACTACTCGGAAGATCCCTCATATATGTCATGCAAAGCTACCCACATCTCTCTAGTAGTATTCTTGCCAGCCAAATGTGAGACGATGTGGTCCTTGACACCATCAAGGAACAACCTCTTTGCCTTCACCATATTAGCCTTGTACTTCTTGTTCTGATCCGGATCTGTGGGTACAACTAACACGTTCTCCACGAATGCCTTCAGATCATATTCATCTAGAAGAAACATAGCCCGTTCCTTCCATATCATATAGTTGGAGGAGCCCTCCAACCGATCTTGATCACGAAGTTCGTGAGATACCATCTCTGCTGAAAAAATGTCGAATATTCTCCCTCTTTCTCCCTACTGCACAGTCCCTAGCAGGCTTACGCACTTCATGATGGAGTTGTAAGTTCTGCTGCTTCTCTACTGCTCAGCAACTGAGAAATGCTGATTTCCTCAGCTAGGAAATCACTGAGGAAGAATTCCCCAAGTATGTGCTGTAACTCTTTCTGACACTTTTCTACCCAGCAACAGCTTCAGAAAATTGTGTCCCTCTGCCTTTTGCGTGGAGGCTTTACGCTGCTCCCTCTGCCACAACATGATCTCGAATCTGGAAGCCCTTTCTCTTTGTCGACTCACTCAGAGAGAGACTGCCACGAAAATCTTAGCCCTCCTGGCTAGAATTGCGCAATCCTTCTATGGATCGTTCTGCTGCACTGCAGCCAAAATGACCTTTACTTCAGAATTCTGATCCGTTCTTCCTGTTTCACATCAATGCTCTCATACCATGTGAAAATTCCTAGATCTAAGCAAATCTATTGAATCCTAATGCAACCATCTGAATTAATTCATCTATTATGTAATTTAGTTTACACAATTATTTCTGAATACATTCATGAAATACTGAAGCAATCACTGAAGTAGCCTACACTACAATAATTATGATTTCGAAACAAGGAAACTGAAAAAGGAAATCATTCACACATATGACACCTTTATTTTGGACTAAGTCCCCGGAAAAACCCAATGCGGGAAAACCGGTGCAACAAATCTGAGGGTTTTTTTATTATGCAGTAGCAATGTCTGAATACCTCTCTGAATACCCCTAGGGTGATTCAGTTGCAAAGAGAAATAATGTCAGAAGAATTTGTGAGGATTTACCTCACTCAATCATTGAATTTATGGCTGATCCGAATGAAGAAAACATTGCCTCGGAGAAGCTCTGCGCAGATCCAGCACTGGAACTTCCAGCCATTGCGTCACCCCCTTCCAGGCTTAGCGTTAGCCCTCAACCAAGTCATTTTGCCTCTGTGGACCCTGAGGAAAAGCCTCCCGGTGCCACTTTCCAGATCCCGGCCTTCGAAACCGATCAACCAACAAAATTCTGAAAGCCCTTCCTTTGCCTCTGCGCTGCTTCTGCGTGAGCCTATGTAGTCACTGCATCAACCCTCTTCCTTCAGCACTGGCTTTGGTTAGATCTCTTTTGCCTCTCTCTGACTGATGCTCCACTGACTGAGAAAATCTCTTCCTCTCCGGATGTTATCTCTGCCCCTCACTGCTTTGATCTCTAGCTCGAATTTCGCAGCAAATTACGCCCCAAAATTTTCGATCTTAGATCAATTCAGTGTCTCGGTGTATTTTCCGAATGACCCTCAAGGCTTTCTTTATAGTCTTCTCGTTGACATATCAACGACCCATATTAGATGTCTAATCAACGGCTAAGATCATAACATGACTTGATCCATGTCCTCTAGAAAATTCACACTCTGTTTTATTTAATACCCTTTAATAATTTAATTTCCTTATGTTTAGACTTAGGCCCCCCTTTAAAATAATTAAATTTTCAAATAAAACAAAATCCAAATGGAATTTCCACAAACGTTTCTGGGTTCTTTGGAATACAAGTGTCTAAGCCTCCACACCAAATTTGAGATTAGAGCACTTTCTGATCCTACAAAAATCAATAGTATGCACAGTGATGGTTTAAACCATAGGAAACCCATGGCTTAATGGAGATTCAGTGCGCAGGAATTCTGGGGTGGAATCCGTTGGAATGATGAGAGGTTGGCCCAATTGAACAGGGTGACAGTCCATATCCATCCTCATCTTTACAGCAGTGAAACTAGAGGTGCGTAGGCCGTGGGGGTGCAACCATCTACACCATGTTAGGAAAGTTGATAGAATCATGGCACCATATCTCTTCAAAAGGAGTAGATAGGACAGGGAAAGTTAGAGGGTAAGACCAAGGGGCACTTTTTGTTAGTTTTTGTAGAATCATGTCTTCTAGCCACAAAATTTGGTGGATAGGTTAGAATGCATGAGATCTCCAAAACCCATAAATCGTTTCTGTAAATTCCACCCAGAAATGACTTAATTAGATTATTAACCTATTTTTCAATGTTTCCTGAGTCTAAACTTAGGAAAACAAGTTAATTAATTAGAATTAATTAAGTCTAGGTGAGAATAGTCTAGAAACTCACACGGATCGACTTCAAGATGATCCTAGCCCTCGATTAAGTTTTAATCTTGGCCATTGGTTCTCCAACAGAGGATTATTAGAAGAAGTCGATGGTCACTTGGAGAACACACTAGTAGTGCGAGTACCTTGGCAGATCAAGTTATCCAACTGCAAAGGTCGAGCAGGGAACAAGAGTTCAAGCCTGAAGGGCCACAGGTGTCAGAGGGCAGGGACAATGATCCAGAGGGAGATTTCCAAATCTGGAGAGGCATCAGCAAGAGGTGGATTTATTCATAGTGCAGACATCTCGAGTGAGTGCAAGCAGAAGCCCGAGTACGATCAACCACACGAGTATGGGAAGAAGCGCGAGTACGAGCAGCCGCGCGAGACAAGCAGAAGCCCGAGTACGAGCAACAACGCGAGTACGGGAAGAAGCATGAGTACAGGAAGTCGCGCGAGTTGAGGCAACGTGAGTTGCCAGGGTTGCTTGTGGAGGAATGGAAATTCCCTTAGATAATTTTGGCCAGACTTTCTTGTTGATTGGATTGCCAGTTGGGCATCCATAGATTGTACTCAGAATTTCATTGCTGCTTAATAATAAAAACCCTCAGTTGTTGCACCGGTTTTCCCAAGTTGGGTTTTTTTGGGGACATTGTCCAAAAATAACTGTGTAAATGTTATGTGTGTGTGTGCTAGATTTTCTCAGATTCCAACGCTATTTTTTTTCTGCAGTATTTGTTTGTGAAAATTAGTGTGAACTATTTGGTATTTGTCGTAGAAATATGCAAATAAATTGTTAAATAAATTAACAATTAGGAAAATAATTTCCAGTTGTTCTGATAGATGAAATTCTCACATGGCATCAGAGTGTGAGTGATCAACCGGGAAGCTTAGAAGCGGAGAAGGGAATTTCGCTATTTAGTGGGAACAACAGGCCAAAATTCCTAGAGGTTGCGCAGTTCATTGACAGGCAGGCGAATTGCTGGGGTAGAAATTTGGTTTTCAGTTGCAGGTTGGTAGAAAAGTCGAGTTGCCTGGGATAGTGATTCCAACAGTCAAAGGGAGCAACATTTTTGCTGAGCAGATTTCTGGTTGGACGCAGAGGGTTTTGCAGCAGTTTGTTGTTGTAGAATCGACGTCGGGTGGAAGAGAAAAACACACACAACAGAGGGAAAAATTCTCTCAGGGAACTTGGAGTTTCAAAAGTTCGATTTTCCATTGCAAATTGGCAATTGTTGTGAGCAGATTTTCTTACTCTAAAAGGGAGTGCGAGTAGCAGATTCAACAGTCGATCTGAGGGAAAGAGGGAGATTTTCGAGTTTTATTTCTCCAGCTTTGAGTTTCCATATTTTGCAGCTCTATAGGGATGGTCGTACGAGATTGCCAGAGGAGGTCATGCAAGTTAGCCAGAATGCAGATCTGGGCAGTAGATCGACTTCCAATTACCAGAGATAGGTGCCGGTACGACTTCTCTAGTGGGAGTTGCAAAATGAAGAAGGGTCCCAGCCAAGGACTAGGCTCAAAAGGAGATAGTGAGGCACCAGATGCAGGAGGAGTATGAAACTCCAGCGTGTGAAATGGGAAGTTTTCAACGTATTTGCAACAAGGAGATCAATCAGATTAGTTCTAGATTGTTCTAGCGAGACCATCACCTTTGCTACAGGATCCCATAGTATCATAGTAGCAGGTTCAGTGTCAACAAATGCAATTTGTCATTAGACCGCTGCAAATCTAGTTGCAGTCAATACCCGGGAGACAGTTGCAGTGACACGGGCAATGTGAATTGCCCAGTTGCAGTATGCAAGTGCAGTTTCAGCTAAAAGATTCCCAACGCAAAGCTTTGTAGTCTAGTTCTGAGTGCAGGAGGACAATGCAAGTTGCGAGGAGGGAGCAGAGAGATTTCCCATAGGGAGATCGAGACTTAGAGGGAGTCTAGTTTCAGAGGGAACATTCCTATGGAAGCTAGTGCTTCAAGGTCAGAGAGATCAGACTCATTATTGCAGTAGTTGCAACAACATTGCATAGGTAGCAGTAGCAGTATGAGTAGATAAAAGTCCTAAAGTTGCAGAGATTTGGGTCGGATCCTTAAGGAGTCCACCTCATGGATCATTACCTGGCTACGGGAGGCCCACAATATTTCAGTAGCAGGATTGTTAATTTTAGTTAACAATGGTATGTTCTATGCTTAGCACAATTTACTTCAATGTTCCTTTAGCAACCCAATGACAATTTCCAATTATTTCCAGTAGCAATCACATTAACCATTAATCACATTGACAGTAAATGCAGATAGAATAGAAACAAAATGCAGAAGACAATCCAAGACAAGAGAACACCGGATTTGGCGGAAGCTAGGGAAAAACCCCAATGTGGGGAAAACCCTTTGATCAATTCTTCTTATTAATATTCAAAAGTTCATCAGAGAGAGAGAGTACAAAAGTCAAATTGACTTGCCCAATTCAAAGTCAAAACAACCCTGTCAAATTCTGCTGTCAAACTTCAGTCCTAACTAGAAAGTCAACGTTGGTCAAAACAACAGTCAAACACCTCCTTTGAAGATCTGTCAAAGGCAGTCAAACTCGGCCTCTAGCAGTGGTCAAAGTCAACCCAAAATAGTCACAAAATATGCGGTCAATGCAGGTCAAACATCCCAGAAAAGCTCGATTTCTTTGCCAGTCAATGCGGCCTAAGGAAATTGGAATTTTTCCCCCAAAACTATAGTCAAACTCAGTCAAAATCTCCTCAGTCAACGCTGATCAAACTGTCCCTGAAGTCTGAAATTCGGCCTGCAATTTCTGCTCATAAAATTTTGTCCTTCTTGCCAAACATGTGAGAGAAAGAGGCTGCCCAATAGTTGTACTATAATATTCCTAATGGAAATATACAATGCTAAACAAAGCAAACATAGCAAAAACACATACAAAAATTTATAGCACATTTAACAAACATAAATCTCCATGAACTACGTTGATTTGAGCCATTTTATAAATAAATAAGAGGTTACAATGTGGTGCTGGAAAGAGTGCACCTAGGCTTGCACAGGGCAAGCTAGCAAAGCACAAATGGAAGATATGAAATCCCTCTCTGATCTGTTGCTGCTCTCTCCTGGCACTGCGTTGAACTGCCCAGAAAATACGTTGTTGGCTGTAAAGAATTGCTGCTAGGGCCTCCTCGGATGCTCAGAAAATTCTGGGAATTAACACCGGGGTCTCCACCAATAACCCACAAAAACCCACTAAGGAATTGGCCAAATGTTAACCTCGGAATTTCGGCCCAATTTTCCCCTAGCTCCTCTCATTGGTGGCTGAGTTGGGATCCTTGTTTGACCCCTCAAATATGCCCAGAAAATTTTGCCAAATTAATCATGACCTCTCCTCAATAAACTGATAAAAACCTAGAAAGGGTTTGTTCTAGTTTTGACGCTCCAAACTGGCCCCCAAATGCTTAGCCCTCCTCCACAAGTGGAAGATGTAACTTGTAGCAAATGTTCTATTTGTTGCTCCACCAAAATGCTGAAAAATCCCCCACAACACTTCCCCAGACTCCACCTCAAGTTTCAGCATCTAACTCCCTTCACTCCTCAACCTCCAAGCGTGCCTCCTCCAAGAATTGCACATTCCCTATGTTGCTGCTGTTGAACCTCTCCACAAACTTGCCCTCCATGCTGCTGGTATGAATTGGTATAGGTAGGACTCCCTCCTTGGGCGAACACTCGAAGTCCATCGAAGCAAGGGTTGAGATTTCCACTTAGAAACACTCGTCTGCTAAACAACACTTGCAGACTTGGCTTCAACTCAAGCGTGCTATGTCAAAAACAATTTTCTCAAATGATCATGAATGCCCCAAATGAGTGCTTCTCGCTCTTTTTTGTCAAAGAGTCTCCAAAATGCCTATGTGGGCCCAACTCGACTTTCCCCCACCAATTTCACTCCAATGAGAGCGTATTCCACATGTGGGTCGTAATTCTCCACGAGGTGGACCCCACGCTCCACTAGAACCACAATATTTTCCTTCATTCCTAATGTTTGGCCCCCCACTTAATCCCAAAATTCATGTGGGACCCCTGAACTGACATCTCCTAAGTGCAAACATGAACTAAGACAAAATTGGGCAAGGTTGATATTTCCCTTAGCAATATTTCCAAGTGGAAATATCATAGTCCTCCCTGCCAAAACGTTGCTTGTCCTCAAGCAACTGTTGAACAAGCGCTCTCTCTAGTTGTTTCTCCCCACTGTCAAGGAACTGCTGAACAAGCGCTCTCTCTAGTTGTTTCTCCCCACTGTCACTGTAAAAATGTGGCAGGGTCCCAGATGTGCCACTGAATCGTCCCTGACCTCTGCATTGTCCTTACAAGAAAGAATCCCTCAATACCAAGATCCCAAGCCATCCTGTCCCACCTAAAGCTCTTCTCGCTCCACTCACTATCCTGCCCGGTATAAGTACCAGAAGTCCCTTGTACACCATCGATGAGTAGGGGATCATGATAATGTGGCACTATGCCAAACTCATGAAGTTGTCGTACCACGTACGCCATCCCATGCACTCCGGGAGTATACTCTCGAAGATACCACCCAATCCATGTAGAGATAGCGTCTCGCTCACGTGAACTTCTCCTGATATTATCTTGTTGGCCCACCTGCCATGCTAATGAAGTCCCCCACGCCATCGGTGACTTGCTAAAGCCCATTGCAAGATCTGCATGATCTCCCCCTATGGTAGCCAACTCATTCCTAAGGGTTATTGAGCTGTGAAGAGTGGTGATGATCAGGTCCCCTACAAATCTCAGAGTGATATCACCATGCTGATGCTGCGCTACTCAGATTATGACATACTCCCCACCTATGCAGACTATATCCTCCTCTCCTAAGGCCTAGTGGAGAAAGATCTGTGAGAGCCAAGCTCATCCTACCCAGGCATCTCCATGATGCCAATATCTACCCGTCCACTGCCAATCTCGAACCTGAGCAACAACAGGATAAGTATGCCTCGCCATGCAGTGGTGGTCTCAGTGATCCCCCATGGGTCAAGCCCAAGGTGAACTGGATCACCCTCTGCCACGACCCTGCTGATCACACAGTGGAGTGATCCACCTGCCAACCGGATCCATGGATTCTCCAACCATACTGGGAGCTCATAACTCCCACTCGTCGCGGAATGTTGTTGCGTAGCATTGCTACTTGCTAGAACCCATCTGGCCCTCATCTGTGACCCCTATATGTAACCCATGGGTGGACCACAAGTATCAGGAGTCTGTCCCATACAAGGAAACTTGCCATGCTCTTGCTAGAACACGCAGTGAAACTGCTATCCCAACTCCTGATGGTACACCTAGACACTGCTTGAAGTCTGGGTGCCCTCCTGTAGATGAAGTCTACCATGCGTCGTCTCCAGGGTCTTGTGACACCTCAAGATGTCTCGCCAGAAGTGCATCATGCAATTATCTCACAATTGACTCCCCATATGTGAGCCCAGCGGTGGAACCTATGCTACCTTGGCAATAAACCAAGTTGTCCCTAAGCCAGTATTTGTCGCCCATGCTTCCACCAAACGTCTCAATTGGAAATTCATGGGTGGGTAGGTCCCCGAGGGTAGGATCAAGAGTCAGCTGGGGTATTGAAGAATATCCCTATGGATGCCCCTCTCTCTATCTCAGATCTACTGATAAACCAATCGCAGACTCGTCTCTGTACGCCACAAGATATCCCCGGCTACCACTATACCACCTTGTACCGTCTCGTGCCCTATTTGTGTCAAGGCACTCATCACTCCCTACGTGTACTCCATGTGATGTAAGACACTCCTACTCCACAACGCAATCCAACACACTACGGTATAACACCATGCACCTCCATGTCCACCAGTAGTCCACTACTCAATGCTAGATGCTCCTTTTGATTTCTGGTAGCATCGGATGTGCTCTAAGCCTCAAAATTTGCAGGGAGGCTAGGACACATGCATCCTCCAAGTCTCAGAAATCATTTTGGGAAATTCCACCCGGAGACGGTTTTATTAAATTAATTAATTATTTTTAATGGATGCCTAAGTCTAGACTTAGGAAATTAAAACAATTAAAGGGTATTAATAAAATTGGGTGTGAATCTTCTAGTGTAATATTCCCAATTAGCAGCAGCTAATTGGTAATATTAATTTTTGGCCAATTTACTTTATAAAGTTAAAGTCAATTAATAAAGTGGGTTAGGAGACATTCAACCTACACTTAGGAAATAAAACACTTCCTAAAGTCACTTGAGCACATTTAATTAGCAATGTGGGGCCCAGGGGGTCGAAGTGACAGTGTGGGGACAGTGGCAGTGTGGGTAGCGTGGGTCCAAGGCAGCACAGAGAGGGATGGACAGCGTGGCCAAGAGGGACAGCGCAGTTTTGGTGGGCCTAGGGAGAGAAAGGCACTCCAAGCATAAATAGGGGGAGAGGCTCTTCATTTGCTCATTCGATTATGCATCTTTGTTTTGTCTATTGACATTGAGCATGCTTTTGTTGTTGAGCAAAGTCTGCAAGTGTTGTTTAGCAGACCGAGTGTCTCCGAGCGGAGATCCCAACCTCTGCCCCGGGGGACTTCGAGTGCCTGCTCAGGTGAGGAGTCCTATCATTTGATTTTCAGGTGGGAGCTATAGCATCTTCAGCAGGGATTATGCACTTGCTTGGGCAACGCAGTGTTGAGGAGAGACCAAGCAGTTTTTGGAGGAGGTAATGCCAGGAGCTAAGATTTATCAGGGGATTCAGCCCGTGATAGTGAGAAGGGAACAACCCTTAGCTATTCCATCATTTTGTCAGAGGAGGAGGCCACCATTTGCAGAGACACATTCAGGGCCAATGTATTCCACTGGGACATCGTGATTTCTCTAGAGAGGTGATTTCCCGGGGTGATCCATTCTGAAAACCCTTTCTGGGCTTTTCTGGGTATTGAGTGAGGAGATGATTCCCAAAGTCCCATATTTTTTTGAGCAGGGGAATAGCCCCAAAGATTCAGCTTATTCCAGTAGCAATAGCAGTCAGGCAGTAGCAGCAGCAACATCTTGGAGATAACGCAGTCATTGATAGAGCAGCCATTCTGGGAGTATCTCTAGCTTGCCTTGTGCAAGCCAAGGTGCCATCATTCCGATCACCTTTTGTACTCATTATCACTTTCTTTTATATAATAAAATGGCTCAGCGTTCTCCATGTTTTGCATTCTATGTGTGATGTCTCTCTATTTTCTGTAGTTTCATGTTTATGTTGCTTTATATTGCTGTTTATTTCTACTTGGAATATTACAGTGGTATCAGAGCTCAAATAATTGGCTCAGCCTGTGGAGCAGATTTTCTATGACACCCGCAGGTAAAGTTTAAACCATACATCACTTACCGGGGAAGGAGGTATAAGGACCAAGAGAGGCAGCTTGAGGCCACTTTTGGAGAAGGTGTTCGCATTCCAATAGTGGACACAGAAGATGAGGAACCAATGGCAGAGGAGAAGGATGAAGGGAAGGAGTTCGGGGAAATTCTCCTAAAGTCTATCCAGGAGTTGTCGAGAAGGATAGAGGAGATGGGACAGAAGTTCACTGCAAACCAGAGACAGCGTGAAACCCCAAGGGGTTTCCATACTGGAGAAGGGTCTGGCACATCCCATCACTTGCAGGAGCACCTCACAGTGCAACAGATGGCATCACTGACTCTCCCACGTTCCATGATGCCCACATTTCTAGCTACAGGCACGAGGGCGGGAGCACCTCAAGAATCGGAACTGGTTCACATGGGGGATTATTTTGCCGAGTATTAGTCCTACGGGCGGGAGTTTGGTGAGGCTCTCACTTTCCATGACTTTGTGCAGCTCAAGAAGGACAACAGACCCCGTAACCACGACAGAGGGGCCAGATATACATAGGACGGGGATGTACAATGTACAATGGGCAGATTTTATCTGCCGACATTTGATGGATTCTCCAAGTGTTCGGCAAAGGCTTGGGTGGAGCAGTCAGATATTTACTTCCAACTCAATCAGATGGCAGAGGGAGAGGCCATCAAGGTGGCAGCAAGGGCGAGGCCCATGATTGGTGGTTCCACGGGATGGCCAAGCTGGGGCACTCAGGGGTGACAACATATGCAGAGTTTACATGGAATCTAATAGAGCGGTTTGATCGGAGGGATCCGGAGGAGCACTTTGTTGAGATGACTAAGCTCAAGTAGACCAGGAGTCCGGACACATACATTTCTGAGTTTTTGAGACTCTCCGTGATGGTACCTGACTTATCTTCAGCCAGGATGATTTACATGTTCATTGATGGGTTGGCAGAACCTCTTCGGGGGTTAGTTAGATCGATGAGGCCAGCTACACTTCATGATGTAGTTGGGAGGACCAGGGATTTGCACGATGCCCTACCCAGGACCAAAGCTCCTTTCCCCCAGAGACCAGCATTTCAGCCGAAGGGGAAGGACACGAGGCTTCTGCCTCCAAATAGGAACCAGAGCTGGGGACCTTTGGATGATGATACCCAGAGATATCTGAGACGGAAGAAGCTATGCTTCACATACCAGGAGCCATGGGCACCGAGACATCTTTGTGCCGCGGGGAAGGCACACTATATCGAGGTTTTCTTTGACAGTGACGGGGAAGAGGATGAGTATGGGGAGATGGAGGCAAGAGGCAGTGGTGTGGTACAGAGAGGAGATCAGCCACCACCTCCACCACCAGGAGCATGAGGGGCAGCGTTTGCACCTACCGGGGGAGTCCTTGCTTCTTTGCAAGGGATTCCCAAATACTTGACACTGCGTGTCCGAGGTACTGTGCAGGGACATCGTGTTTCGGTATTAGTGGACAGTGGGGCTACCCACAATTTTATTGATGCACAGTTGGTAGAGCAGAGGGGCATACCGACAGAGAGCTTTGATGGGTTTTCGATACTAGTTCCAGGTGCCAGAACCATGCAGTGTGCCAGATATGTGCCAGCCTTGGCAGTGACTATGGGGATTTACTCTCTAACAGATCATTTCTTAGTGGTGGACATTCTGGACACCAATGTGATATTGGGAGTGCAGTGGTTGATCACGCTAGGGAAGGTCACCACAGATTGGGAGACCTTGGAGATAGAGTGGATGGACAAGAAGACCGGGAAGCACGAGATGATTCGGGGTATGCACACTTATCCGCCACAGACAGTTTCAGCACTCCGGATGGAGGCAGACTTCCGGAAGGGAGATATAGAGTGGGCAGTGGAGCTGGGTGTTTCGGAGGCAAGGTCTACAGGGCAGGTTGTACACCCAGATGTGCAGTCTATGTTGGACAGATATGCCACTATTTTCGGAGATATACCACCAGGGCAGCCATCAGATTGGGGGTTTGAGCACACCATTGAGCTGGAGTAGGGTATCCAGGTTGTGATTACTACACCCTATAGGCATCCTAAGGCCTACAGGGATGAGATTGAGAGGGCCATTCATGAGCTCTTAGTGCTGGGGCACATCCGTCCTAGCACTAGCCCATTTGCTTCTTTTGTTGTATTGGTGAAGGAGAAGGATGGCACACTGAGGATGTGCATTGATTATCGGGCTCTCAACAAAAAGACCATGAAGAAATGATACCCCATCCCACGGATTGATGAGTTGATGGATGAGTTGAGGGGATCAAAGTTCTTCTCAAAGATTGATCTGAGATCAGGTTACCACCAGATTCGCGTGAGGGACCAAGAAGTTCCCAAGACCGCTTTCAGATGTCACTACGGTCACTTCGAGTTTTTGGTGATGCCCTTTGGGATAACCAACGCACCAGCCACCTTCCAGTCCCGCATGAACCACATCTTCCATGGTCAACTGAGGAAGTTTGTGCCGGTATTCTTTGATGACATCTTGATATACAATCGGACATGGGAGGAGCACTTGCAACACATTGAAGCTGTGTTGCACATATTGGAGGAGCAACATTTCTATGCTAAGCTCTCCAAGTGCGAGTTTGGATTGATGAAGATGCTCTATTTGGGGCATATCATTAGTGTGGACAGAGTGAGGGTCCACGAGGAAAAGATCAGGGCCATCCGGGATTGGCCAGAGCCGAAGAATATGATGGAGCTTCAGGGGTTTGTAGGCATCTGCACCTACTACCGGAAGTTCGTCAAGGGATTTCCCAACTTGTTGCACCCCTCACAGATCTTACAAAGAAGCGGGCATTCAGTTGGACAGACACAGCGCAAAGGGCCTTTGACAGGCTCAAGGAGATGATGAGCAACTGCCCAGTTCTTGTGTTTCCGGATTTCACACAGCCTTTCGTCCTTGAGTGTGATGCATCAGGAGAGGGGGTAGGTGCAGTTTTGATGCAGGGGGGCCATCCCCTAGCTTTTGAGAGCAGGAAGCTATTGATGCATGAGAGGTTGTATCCCATATACGACAAGGAAATGCTGGATATTATGCATGCACTGACCAAGTTTCGACAGTACTTGGTGGGGAACAGATTCAGGGTGAGGACAGACCACAATAGCCTTCGGTTCTTTTTATATCAGAAGCAGTTGCAGGAGAGCCAGCAGAAGTGGGTCAGCAAGATCCAGGCATACGATTTTGACATTGAGTATGTCAAAGGGAAGAACAATGTGGTGGCCGATGCTCTCTCACGCAAATAGACAGCGTTGTCCCTGATGAATTTAGACATGGATTGGAGGGCTTAGTTGCTGGTAGAGTACTCCAAAGACCGTTTTTCTTGTGAGATCTTGGACGGATAGGTCACGGATGACAGATACAGGGTGATGGATGAGGTGATATACTTCAGAGATTGGATCTTCTTGACTGGGGGCTCTCAACTCAAGGAGAAGGTGATGTGTGCCTCACATGACTCACCACTATCAGACCACCAGGGGTTCACCAAAACCTACGGGGCCATCAGGGAGAGGTTCTCTTCGAAGGGCCTCAAGGAGGACATCAGGGAGTGTGAGGAATGTCAACGGAACAAAGGGGTGATTAGCCATCCAGTAGGGTTACTACATCCTCTTCGCATTCCAGAGGGGAAATGGGAAAGCATATCGATGGATTTCATCACAGGGTTGCCCACGGTGCAGGGCAAGGACTGTATCTTTGTAGTTGTTGATCGGCTGACAAAGTACTCACACTTTTTTTCCATATCAGCAGGGTACATAGCAGCTCAGGTGGCAGAGTTGTTTTTTAGGGATGTTTTCAGGTTGCATGGTCTTCCAAAGACCATTGTTAGTGATCGAGACATTCGTTTCATGGGCGGCTTTTGGCAGGAGCTCTTTCGTTTGGTGGGCACAGACTTGAATCCGAGCACCAGTTACCACCCTTAGACGGATGGGCAGACAGAGATAGTGAACAAGTGGCTGGAAGGCTACTTGCGAAACTATGTGACAGGGAAGCAGAAGACATGGTTACGATGGTTGCACTTGGGGGAGTACTGCTACAACACTACTTTTCACATGTCCATTGGTATGTCTCTATTTTACGTTTTATATGGATATCAGGTTTTGTCTTTTGCTGACGTGATGTTTGGTGCTAGTAAGGCCCCCAGGGCCAAGGACTGGATCCAAGAGAGTCAGGATATACTCCAGGCCCTCAAGGACAACTTAGCTACAACACAGAACCAGCAAAAACTGTATGCTGACAGAGAACAGGTTGAGAGGCAATTTGAGGTAGGGGACTTGGGCCTACACTCTCCAGTAAAGCCACAATTTTTGCCTTAGTCTAATGTCAATTGCCTATAGTCTCTTAAGTTATATTTGTGGGTCCCCAAGCCCACATCCTTTTGGCCAAAACAGTAGCAAAATACAAAATTGACAAAAATTAATATTGTAATTAGCATAATTGCTAATTAGGAATATTACACTATAGTCTTAGGGGGTCTGTGCAAGCGGAAAACCTCCTTAAAGAACAACTCTTCTACCTTGGAATTTGAGTACCAAGTTAGAATAGAAAAGGAATGTGCATATTTGAGAAGGTTTATTTGACCTGCCACATCAAACATAAATGCAATCCTTCCCACACTAGCTTAACGGTAAAATCCATAGACATGCTCTCCCATTGTCCCTCAAGAATGGGAAGAGGCCGCAATAATCTTGGTGGATGAGTCAACTCTTCCTTAGTCCTCTGACAGGGGTCACACTCCTGTACATATCTCAATACATCTCCCTTGAGGCCCTTCCAGGTGAAGAGCTCTCTCACAACCATACAAGTCGATTGAACCCCTGATGCCTCGACAATTGCGAATCGTGAGCTGCATGAAGTACTCGCCTTCTCAATTGCAAGCTTGTAACCAGAAATATGCGCCCCTTACAGTAGATAACCTCAACCATCACCCGATAGCGCTCATCTACATGAATTCCATCAGGATCTTACGTGCTCGACGATCCTTGGAGTACTCTACTAATAAATGTGCCTTCCAATCATGGCTATGCTCATGGGTGAAAGCCCTGCAGGTCTCCTAGATAGTGCATCAACTACCACATTGTGCTTTCCCCGCACATACTCAATATCAAAATCATAGGCTTGCACCTTGCTGACCCATCTCTGTTGTCTGTCATTAAGGCCCTGCTGCCCCATGAAGTGGCGAAGACTGTTATAATCTGTCTTCACCCTAAATCTGTTACCCACCAAATATTGTCTGAACTTGGCCAATACATGCTGTAATATTCCCAATTAGCGATAGCTAATTGGAAATATTAATTTTGACCAATTTTGCCTTATTATAGTTGGAGCATGAATCAAGTGAGTGAAATATTAAATAACTCACTTAGGATAAAGTGTTTCCCTAAAGTCCACATCGTATTTGAGGAAGTGGGGCCTAGTGGCCAAGTGGATAGCGCAGGGAGAGGGGGACGTAGACCATGTGAGCAGTGTGGGGCCTACCTCACACAGTTGAGAGGGGCAACATGGGCCAAGGGGCACGTAGGAGATGGTGGGGCCTAGGGTTGAGAGAGGCCCATCGTGATAAAAGGGAGGAGAGCCTCTTCATTTCATTATTCATGTTTATGCATCTTGAGCTTGTCATTTCGACTTGGAGCACGCTCACTGTTTAGCTTGTCTGCAGTACTGTTTAGTACACCGAGTGTCTCCGTGCGGAGATCCCACCCTCAGCGCCCAGAGACTTCGAGTGAGGTATTCTACCATCATCTTTGCAGGAGGATTTGTGGTTGCCTTCGTTGTGGAGCAGAGCATCTAGGGACTGCGCAGTCTTGTGAGGGAGGATGCAGTCCATCTTGGGAGAGTTCCAGATTGGTGCCATTTTGGAGGATTCAAGCCAGAGGATTGAGCAAGGTGCCAGCCCTTGCCTATTGGAGATATTTGGGAGAGAGGGAGTCCCTATTTTGGAGGTTATCATTCAGCATCAGCGTGGCCCTTGGGAGGATAGCGTAGATCCTCAAGGGAGGTATTTTCGGTGGATGAGCATTTCAGAAACGCTCTCTGGGCTTTTCTGGGTATTGTGAGTAGAGGTCGATTCCAGAGTATCAACATTTTCCGAGTAGGGGAGCAGCCCCAAATACTCATTTTGGTTCCAGCAGTTGCAGCAGCATGGCAGTATTTCAGCAGTTGGAGTTACAGCAGAGAGTAGCCATTTCCTTTGACATTTTGAGAGTATTCCTACACTTGCCTGGTGCAAGTCGAGGTGCCATCATTATGATCACCTTTGTACTTCTTTATATATCTCTTAGTATAATAAAAAGGCTTAGCATTCTCTATTTCATGTGTTTCTGCCTCATGGTTTGCTTCTAGCATTATATGTTTTGTTGTATGCTTTATATTACTGTCTATTTCCCCTTCGGGATATTACAGTGGTATCAGAGCCTCATTCTTGGCTCAGCCGTGGGGATCTTTTCCTATGAACAAAGAGGGTAGGCAGAATCTTACCCACCAAACGCAGTAGAGGTGGAAAATATGGGGGTCTCACAACAGTGTGACCAGCATTTACCAGCCTTCAGTAGGCCAACCAGGATCACGATGCCTACATTCTTACCTCCAGCACCGAGTGATCAAGATAGGCGGCATGATCATATACCCATGGGAGATTATTTCCGAGAATGACAATCCATGGGGGAAAACTTCAGAGCGGCTTTGTCCTTTAGAGAGTACTGCCATCTTAGGTGGGATGAAGAAGGAAGGAACAATGGGGGGTCTAGCGCAAAGAGTTCAGAGTTGTAGCGTACCATTGGGAGGACACCTTTTCCCATACATTATGGATCCACGGATTGCACGGTTCGGGATCGGGTGGAAAGAATGGATACCTCTTTCCAGCTTGACCGAATAACAGAGGGGGAAGCCATCAAAATGGCTACCTCGCACTTGGAGGATGAGGGCACACAGGATCATGGGGAGCATGTGGATACACCTAGTATGACGCAGGGGTCACCTATGTTGAAGACTTCTTTGACCATATCGGTTGACATCTTAGCAGAGAGAGTAGAGCTTACCCCAGTAGTGCCATCCATTGAGGTGATGACCGAGGTAGTGTCCGAGTCCTCGGGTGGTAGCAGCGCGTGACAAATGGGTGAGGTGCCAGGAGATGTATCCACCTTTGATGAGGCACTAAGAGATACAGAGTTATTGGACGATGGTCGCACACAATGGTGTCATCAACTTCGAGCCGACCTTCTAGTTTTGAAAGGGAAGGCCACATCAGTACGAGAGACTATTTTGTTACAAAACGAGGAGCTAGAGGGCATGAGAGTGGTTTGTGCCGAGTCAACGGCCAAGTTGGCTCACATTGGGGAATGGCTGGATTCCCTAATGGTACAGCTAGAGGGCACATTGGAGTGTCAAAGCAGCTCTCTTCAGGCATGCATAGACGGGGCTAGCAGCATTGTTGGCTCACCTCTTTCCATTTGAGAGAGAGAGGCGGAGCCACCTAGTCAGATCTCATACGTTGACTTGGTTAACAAGATGAGACGATCGGAGTTGCACAGGGTGCAACATCCACATGTTGAGATGGGATGGCAAGAGATTTTGAGTTGGTACCCGGTGGATTGGGTTATGGAGATAGTGGTGGACCTAGGTGTAGTTCAGCAGGAGTTTCCAGGTGCTGGGAATACAGGAACCCCAAACTGGCATTGGGATCTAGGCGGGACTACCTGTCATTTCCCAAGCAGGTCAGTTGACTATATCTTGGAGGGTACAGTTGGCCTAGCAGTTGAGCATGCGCATTCGCTAGGGGAGTTTCGGTCAGCTCCAGTGGCCAACCATTTTATGGGCAGACTCCCTAGGTTGTCTTGGTATGACACTTATACACAGGGTCACAGGGTGATCAACATACCTTGGCAGGAGCTTGTCGGAGGAGGTGGCATTGGCAGGCCACTAGATGGTTCCTTGTATGGAGCCAAGGATTCTTCACCTTTGTGTGGGGCACAGAGGTCACAGCAGAGCCGAGCAGTGGTGGTATCACTACTGACACATAGGGAGATTCACTTCTCGGACCCCTCGGGGAGGGTTTGGAGTGATGATCCATTCGTCGGCGGGTATAGCGATGCGACAGTGACAGAGGAGCTTCCGCCTACGGATGATGAGGGGCACTTAGTGCTACAACCGGAGGCCATTATTGATACCCGGGAGAAACAGTTGCGGAGCAGGACAGTCTGGGAATTCTTAGTGAGGTGGAAGAATTTGCCGGATGAGGATGCCACTTGGGAAAGTGAGAAGATCTTGCAGCATCCATCACTACAGTTGCTTGAGGACAAGCAACATTTTGCCAAGGGAGACTGTAATATTCCCAATTAGCGATAGCTAATTGGAAATATTAATTTTGACCAATTTTGCCTTATTATAGTTGGAGCATGAATAAAGTGAGTGACATATTAAATAAATCACTTAGGATAAAGTGTTTCCATAAAGTCCACATCATATTTGAGGAAGTGGGGCCTAGTGGCCAAGTGGACAGCGTAGGGAGAGGGGGATGTAGACCACGTGGGCAGCATGGGGCCTACCTCACGCAGTTGAGAGGGGCAGCGTGGGCCAAGGGGCACGTAGGAGATGGTGGGGCCTAGGGTTGAGAGAGGCCCATCGTGATAAAAGAGAGGAGAGTTTCTTCATTTCATTATTCATGTTTATGCATCTTGAGCTTGTCATTTCGACTTGGAGCACGCTAGCTGTTTAGCTTGTCTGCAATACTGTTTAGTACACCAGGTGTCTCCGTGCGGAGATCCCACCCTCAGCCCCGGGAGACTTCGAGTGCTTGCTCGGGTGAGGTATTCTACCATCATCTTTGTAGGAGGATTTGTGGTTGCCTTCGTTGTGGAGCAAAGCATCTAGGGACTGCGCAGTCTTGTGAGGGAGGATGCAGTCCATCTTGGGATAGTTCCGGATTGGTGCCATTTTGGAGGATTCGAGCCAGAGGATTGAGCAAGGGGCCAACCCTTGCCTATTGGAGATATTTGGGAGAGAGGGAGTCCCTATTTTGGAGGTTATCATTCAGCATCAGCGTGGCCCTTGGGAGGATAGCGTAGATCCTCAAGGGAGGTATTTTCGGTGGTCGAGCATTTCAGAAACACTCTTTGGACTTTTCTGGGTATTGTGAGTAGAGGTCGATTCCAGAGTATCAGCATTTTCCGAGTAGGGGAGCAGCCCCAAATACTCATTTTGGTTCCAGCAGTTGCAGCAGCATGACAATATTTCAGCAGTTAGAGTTACAGTAGAGAGCAGCCATTTCCTTTGCCATTCTAAGAGTATTCCTACACTTGCCTGGTGCAAGTCGAGGTGCCATCATTCTGATCACCTTTGTACTTCTTTATATATCTCTCAGTATAATAAAATGGCTTAGCATTCTCTATTTCACGTGTTTCTGCTTCATGGTTTGCTTCTAGCATTATATGTCTTGTTGTATGCTTTATATTACTGTCTATTTCCCCTTCGGGATATTACACATGCATAATAGCCAACATCTCCTTGCCGTATATAGAATACGACCTCTCATTTGGTAAGAGCTTCCTGCTCTCGAAATCACTGGGGTGCCCCTCTTGGGACATGACGTCTTCAATCCCCTCACTCAAAGAATCATACTCCAAGGTGAAAGACTGTGTGAAATTCGTAAGTGCCAAAACTGGGCAACTACTCATCACCTCCTTGAGGCGATCAAAATTTGCTTGAGCTCCATCTGTCCATGCAAAATCCCCTTTCTTGGTCAAATCTGTGAGGGGTGCTGCCAACTGTGAGAAGCCCTTGACGAACTTCCTGAAGTAAGTGCAAATTCCCAAAAATCCCCTCAACGCTGTCACATCTCTGGGCTCCGACCAATCTCGAATGACCCTCATCTTCTCGTCATGCACCTTAACCCCATCTGCGCCAATAATGTGTCCCAAGCACAACATCTCTGTCAGCCAAAATTCACACTTGGACAATTTGGCGTAGAACTGTTGCTCATCCAGAATACACAACATTGTCTCTAAGTGCTGCAGGCGCTCCTCCCACGTGCTGTTGTAGATCAAGATGTCATCAAAGAAAACCAATACAAACCTCCTCAACTACCCCCTGAACACATGGTTCATACATGCCTGGAACGTGGCCAGGGCGTTTGTCAATCCAAAAGGCATGACCAGGAACTCGAAATGCCCATAGTGACATTTGAAGGCCGTCTTCGGGATGTCTTGATCCCTCACCCGGATCTGATGATATCCTGACCGCAAATCTATCTTAAAGAAGAACTTGGCTCCTCTAAGCTCATCCATCAACTCATTAATGCGCGGTATGGGATATTGATTCTTCAATATCTTCCTGTTGAGCGCCCTACAGTCAATACACATGTGCAGAGTCCCATCTTTTTTCTTCACCAACACAACTGAAGAAGCGAAGAGACTGGAACTCGACCTAATACGGCCCAATGCCAACAAATCTCTGATAGCCCGCTCTGCATCCTTATAGGCTTTGAGATGCCTATAGGGAGTAGTAATGACTGCCTACACACAAGGCTCCATCTCTATGGTATGCTCGAATCCTCTATCTGGTGGTTGTCCGGGTGGTTTATCTCCAAAAAATCTTGCATATCTATCTAACATAGTTTGTATGTCCGGTGGTGGAGGCTTGATTTGTCCCCCAACCTCTGAAAGCCTCAGCTTAATTTCCCACGCTATGTCCCCATGCCTCAAGTCTGCCTCCATCCGATAAGCTGAAACTGTCTGTTGGCTATAACTCAACTTGAAGGTATGATGAACTCAACCCACAAATAAACTTCATAAAACAACTAACTCGTCCAATGAAGGAAATGGTTCTTGCCCTCTATTAGCAAGTATGAATGCAACCCAACTAGCTATAGAACTCAGCCTCAGATAAGAAAGCAAACTAAAATTGTTGAGATTTTGTGTATTTGGGGTAGCATCAGTTGTGCTCTAGGTCCCAAATTTTGAGGAAGGACTAGAGTTCACTTGATCTACATGACCTAGAAATGGATTTGGGAAATTTCATCTGGTTTAGGAGATATTAAATTAATTAATTATTTTAATGTATTTCCTAAGTTAAAACTTAGGAAAATAAAATAATTAAAAATTAGATACCAATATTCCCAATTAGCACTTGCTAATTGCAATATTGCATTTTTGCTTTATTTTGCTGCTTTAGATAGAAATAATAAATAAAGTGAGAAATAAGAGGGGTCACCTCACTTTAGTCACCTCACTTTATAATAAAGTGTTCCTTTTCCTAGTAGATTGACGTTGTAACTTAGAGAGGGGGCCTTGGGGGTCCACGTGGATAGGATGGGGAAGGCATCAGGCTAACCCAAGGTAAACTGCGCAGATCCAGGGAGAGTTAAGTTTTGGAGGGAGTTTGATGTTATAAAAGGAGAGGCTCTCACCTCATTTGATCATTCATGATTTGATATTATTATTGATAGCTGGACTTCTGTCTGCTTCAGCAGGCCGGTTGTTTAGTCGGTCTGCAGCACTGTTTAGTGCACGAGTGTCTCCGGTCGGAGATCTCACCCTTAGCCTCGGGGGACTTCGAGTGCCTGCCTTGGTAAGGTTTTTCTGGTTTCACCCTTAGCTTCGGGGGACTTCGAGTGCCCGCCCTAGTAAGGTTTGTCCTGAGTATACTTTTCAGTTCCAGTAGCAGCAGCAGCAGTTTCTGAAGCATATCTGAGGAGGAGAAAGCCCTCTTGTGACTGCGCAGAGCAAGAGAAGGAAGGACGCTGGTTCTTGAAGGAGAAGAACGCTGTCTCATCTGGAAAGAGGACGCTGATCCTTTCAGGAGAGGAAGGACGCTGTCCAAGGGGGACGCAGTTCTGGTTTGGCAGAGAAAACGCTGTTTAGGGAGGCAGAAGGACGCTGTCTAGCCCTAGAGTGAGGACGCTGTCCATTTCTGAAGGTAAGGGTTGCAGATCTGAAGGCTTATTGTTAGATCCAGCTTTGGGAAGGATAGATCTTGCAGATCTAGTCTTGTATGTTGCAGATCTGGGGGTTTAGCACCAGATCCAGCTTGAGGAGTGACAGATCTGAGGAGATATTGATAGATCTAGTCCAGATCTGAAGGGATAACACCAGATCTAGCCCTAGAGGCTGTAGATCTGAGGAGATAGTTCCAGATCTAGTATAGATCTGAGGGTTTGGCAGCAGATCTGGTATTGGGGGACGCAGATCAGGAAGGGAATGATGCAGATTTGATTGGAGGCTTCAGATCCATCAGGTAGGACGCAGATCTGAGGAGCAGACTATTGTGAGATGAGCTCAACAGCGTTTCCAGTATTCTGTAGCAGGTTCATCTGTCTGGAGGGTTGAGGGACTTGTGCTTCACCTGTTTCTGCGCTGTCACTAGCAGAGACAGCGTTTTCCATTTGAGAGGGTTTGCAGCTTGAGATCAGCCCTAGTACCAGCGCAGTTCATCTTCAGTCTTCAGAGCAGCTAGGACGCTGTCCTTGTTGCGGCCATTTTTCTTGTATGAGAGGGTCTCCACTTGCCTAGGGCAAGGATAGGTGCACTTACTCTGATTTATTGTACTCCTCTCTATGTACTTTCTGATTAATAAAATGGCTCAGTTTCTGGTATTACATGTGTCATGATTCAGTGATCTGGTTCAGTATTGTATTTTCTATATCTGTCTGGCATATTTCTGTTCATTACTGGTTATTTCCCCTTTGGGGATATTACAGTGGTATCAAAGCTTAGATCTGGCTCAACCTATGGTGCTAGCAATCTATGGCACCTAGGGGTCGCCCCAGTCTCCTCGGGGGAAGCGATTCTGATTCAGAGGCAGAACGGAGGAATCCAATGGAGGCCATGTTTGCGAAGTTGACGGAGAAGTTGACTGAGAAGATGGATGCAAAGATGGATGCATTCATGCAGGAGGTAACTAAGAAGGTTGCAGAAGGGACGCAGAAAGAGCCCCTTAGGGCCTTTCAGGTAAGGGAAGGATCGGGAACGTCTAGTTGCATACCAGATGCTATTCCCATTGTGACAGCGCAGAAGGCCGATTCCATGGACACGCGACCTACCATGCCTACTTTCCCGGTAGAGGAAGTGGAGCAAACGGCATCGAGAGATGGGGGTCTCGACCTTCATGCAGTTTGGTTTGCAGATTGGCGAAGCATGGGACAGGAATTCATGGATGCTCTCCCTTTCAATCAATATCTGCAGTTCCGAAGCGGCGGTAAGCCTCATGATCGAAATAAGGGACGGGGTTCCCACCGTGATAGTAACCGTGCAGCGAGCAAATTTCATTTGCCGATGTTTGATGGGTCACCAAAGACCACAGCCAGGTCTTGGGTGGAGAAACTAGACCTCTATTTTCAACTTAACCAGATGCCAGAGAAGGAGGCCATTAAGATGGCTGCATTACATCTAGAGGGTGAGGCCCAGAACTGGTGGTTTCATGGGTTGACAACACTGGGGCATTCCACGGTGACTACATATGCTGAGTTCACCAGGAGGGTGGTGAAACGTTTTGATCAGAAGGACCCGGATCAGCCTTTCCTCGAGCTGACCAAGCTCAAACAGACAGGTAGTGCAGAGGCATACATCTCAGACTTTTTGAGGGTTTCAGTGATGGTACCTGACGTATCAGCAGCTCGGTTGATCACGATGTTTGTAGAGGGGCTGTCAGAACCACTTCGTGGTCTAGTCCGGTCGAACAAACCGGCTACACTTCAGGATGCTATCAGTAAGGCACGTGATCTACAAGATGTCTTGCCTAGGACTCGGCCACCTTATCCCCAGAGACAGGCTTTCCAGCCTAAGGGTAAGGACACGAGGATTCCGCCTCCCAAGGCGAATCCCGGACGAAAACAGTATGATGATGAGGCTAGGAAGGAGCTGAGACGGAAACGATTGTGCTTCACCTGCCAGGAGCCGTGGGCACCGGGACATAAGTGCACAGCAGGGAAGGCACATTTCATAGAGGTCTTCTCCGAGGGCAGTGGAGAAGAGGATGAGTTAGATGATGAGGAGGCAGGAGAGTGTTATGCAGTGCAGAGTGCTTTACCACCTCCACCACCCGATGCAGGAGAGGCATCATTTGCACCTACTGGGGGAGCTCTAGCAGCATTACGAGGGGTCCCCAAGTATCTGACATTGCGCGTACGGGGGACAGTGCGGGGACAGCGTGTCTCAGTTCTAGTTGACAGTGGGGCCACCCACAATTTCATCGATGCCCAGATGGTCGCACGGAGAGGCATACCCACGGAGAGCTTTGATGGGTTTTCGGTTTTGGTTCCAGGAGATCAGACCATGGCTTGTGCTCGATATGTACCAGAGTTATCAGTGACGATGGGCACCTACACCTTGACTGATCACTTCTTTGTGGTGGACATTCCGGACACCAATGTGATATTGGGAGTGCAGTGGCTTATCACTCTGGGGAAGGTCACAACAGATTGGAAAGCCTTGGAAATGGAGTGGGATGATCCCAAGACGGGGAGGCATGAGAAGATCCGAGGACAGAACACATATCCGCCCCAGACAGTATCAGCACACAGCATGGATGCGACATTCCGCAGGGGAGATATAGAGTGGGCAGTCGAGTTGCGGGCTTCAGAGATAGTAGATACGGGAAGGGCGGTGCACCCTGATCTACAGACTCTCCTCGACAGGTATGCAATAGTTTTTGGAGACATTCCACCAGGACAGCCACCAGATCGAGGGTTTGAGCACACAATCGAGTTGGAGCAGGGGATACAGGCAGTGATCACCACCCCATATAGGCATCCCAAAGCCTATCGGGATGAGATAGAGTGGGCCATTCAGGAGCTGCTGGCCCTTGGGCACATTCGACCCAGCACCAGTCCTTTCGCTTCTTCAGTAGTGCTGGTGAAGAAGAAGGACGGCACATTACGCATGTGCATCGATTACAGGGCTCTGAACAAGAAGACACTGAAAAACAGGTACCCCATCCCCAGGATCGATGAGTTGATGGACGAGTTGAGGGGGGCACGGTTCTTCTCAAAGATTGATTTGAGGTCCGGGTACCATCAGATACGCATGAGGGAACAGGACATTCCCAAGACTGCTTTCAGGTGTCATTATGGGCACTTTGAGTTTCTGGTCATGCCATTTGGGCTGACCAATGCACCTGCCACCTTTCAGTCTTGCATGAACCATATCTTCAGGGATCATCTGAGGAAGTTCGTGCTGGTTTTCTTTGATGATATTCTCATATACAGCAGGACCTGGGAGGAGCACCTCCAGCACATTGAGACAGTTTTACGCATTCTGGAGGAGCAGCAGTTCTTTGCCAAACTCTCCAAGTGTGAGTTTGGATTGACGGAGATGTTGTATTTGGGACACATCATAGGAGTGGACGGAGTGCGAGTCCATGACGAGAAGATCCGGGCCATCAGGGACTGGCCAGAGCCGCGGAATGTGACAGAGCTTAGAGGGTTCATTGGTATCTGTACTTACTACAGGAAGTTCGTCAAGGGCTTCTCACAGCTTGTTGCACCCCTCACAGAGCTAACGAGGAAGGGGGCGTTCAGCTGGACGGATACCGCCCAGAGAGCTTTTGATCGGCTCAAGGAGGTGATGAGTAGTTGTCCGGTGCTGGCATTGCCCGATTTTACTCGGCCCTTTATCCTAGAGTGTGATGCATCAGGGGAAGGGATTGGAGCAGTTTTGATGCAGGAAGGTCATCCGATTGCATTTGAGAGCCGGAAGCTCCTTCCACATGAGAGACTTTATCCCATCTATGATAAGGAGATGTTGGCCATCATGCATGCATTGACCAAATTCCGGCAGTACTTGGTAGGCGGCAGATTCAGAGTCAGGACAGATCATAACAGCCTGAAGTACTTTCTGGAGCAGAAGCAGCTACAGGAGAGGCAGCAGAAGTGGATCAGCAAGATCCAGGCTTACGACTTTGACATAGAGTATGTCAAAGGGAAGAACAACGTGGTTGCAGATGCCCTTTCCCGAAGACCAGCCACATTATCCCTCATGAGCTTGGACGCTGATTGGAAGGCTCGACTACTGGTTGAGTATTCCAAGAATAGATTTGCATGTGAGGTGCTGGATGGACAGGTAGCAGATAGCAGATACAGGGTGGCAGATGAGGTCATCTATTACAGGGATCGGATCTTCTTGACTGAGGGGTCTCAGCTCAAGGAGAAGATACTCCATGCCTCTCATGATTCACCATTGGCGGGTCATCAGGGGTTCACCAAGATGTACGGGGCCATCCGGGAGAGATTTGCATGGAAGGGCCTCAAGGAGGACGTACTCCAGCATGTTCGGGAGTGTGAGGTTTGCCAGCGGAACAAAGGGGAGATGAACCATCCCGCAGGGTTGTTGCAGCCGCTTCCCATTCCAGAGGGGAAGTGGGAGAGTGTTTCGATGGACTTCATCACGGGTTTGCCCACAGTGCAAGGAAAGGACTGCATCTTCGTGGTAGTTGACCGGCTAACGAAGTATGCTCACTTCTTCGCCATTTCGGCACATTACACAGCAGCACAGGTGGCAGAGTTGTTTTTCCGGGAGGTTTTCAGATTGCATGGTCTACCCAAGACCATTGTTAGTGACAGGGACAGCCGCTTTATGGGTGGATTTTGGCAGGAGCTCTTTCGACTAGTGGGGACTGAGTTGACACCGAGCACCAGCTACCATCCCCAGACGGACGGGCAGACAGAGATAGTTAACAAGTGGCTGGAGGGCTACTTGCGTAACTACGTCAGTGGACAGCAGCGAGCGTGGCTGAAATGGCTACATCTGGGCGAGTACTGCTACAACACAACCCATCATATGTCTATCGGTATGACACCCTTCTATGCATTGTATGGATATCATTCCTTATCTTTTGTGGACGTGATGTTTGGGGTTAGCAGGGCTCCGCGAGCCAAACTATGGATCCAAGAGAGCCAAGACATCCTTCGGACTCTCAAGGACAACATAGCCACCGCACAAAATCAGCAGAAATTATATGCAGACAGGGGCAGAGTGGAGAGACACTTTGAGGTAGGGGATTTGGTCTACCTGCGGTTACAGCCATACCGCCAGTCTTCACTCAAACAGAAGGGGGCAGAGAAGCTTAAGCCTCGTTTTTATGGACCATACAGGGTGATCCGTAGGATCGGACAGGTTGCATATGAGTTGGAGTTGCCCCAAGGCAGCCGGATTCATAACATTTTCCATGTATCATGCCTGAAGAAGGCTCTGGGCCAGCATGTGACGGTCACCGGGGAGCTACCTCCGACAGATGATGAGGGGCATTTGGTACTACAGCCAGAGGCCATTATTGACACCAGGGAGAGACAGCTGCGTAGCAGGAAGATCAGAGAGTTCTTGGTGAGATGGAAGAATCTGCCAGATGAGGATGCCACTTGGGAAGATGAGAAGATCTTACAGCATCCCTCACTTCAGTTGCTTGAGGACAAGCAACGTTTTGCCGGGGGAGACTGTAATATTCCCAATTAGCCTTGCTAATTGGAATATTGCATTTTTGCTTTATTTTGCCGCTTTAGATAGAAATAATAAATAAAGTGAGAAATAAGAGGGGTCACCTCACTTTAGTCACTTAACTTTATAATAAAGTGTTCCTTTTCCTAGTAGATTGACGTTGTAACTTAGAGAGGGGGCCTTGGGGGTCCACGTGGATATGATGGGGGAGGCATCAGGCTAACCCGAGGTAAACTGCGCAGATCCAGGGAGAGTTAAGTTTTGGAGGGAGTTTGATGTTATAAAAGGAGAGGCTCTCACCTCATTTGATCATTCATGATTTGATATTCTTATTAGTGACACTAGACTTTATGTACGCCGGCACGCGGTTGTTTAGTCGGTACGCGACCTTGTTTAGTGCACGAGTGTCTCGGGCGGAATCTCACCCTTAGCCTCGGGGGACAGTGCCTGCCCTGGTAGGTTTTTACCGGTTTCACCCTTAGCTTAGGGACTTCGGTGGCCAGCCTAGTAAGGTTTGTCCTTTTCGGTTCCGGTAGCAGCGGCGGCGATTTCTGAAGCATATCTGAGGAGGAGAAAGCCCTCTTGTGGCTGCGCAGAGCAAGAGAAGGAAGGACGCTGGTTCTTGAAGGAGAAGGACGCTGTCTCATCTGGAGAGAGGACGCTGATCCTTGCAGGAGAGGAAGGACGCTGTCCAAGGAGGACGCAGTTCAGGACTGGCAGAGAAAACGCTGTTTTGGAGGCAGAAGGACGCTGTCTAGCCCCAGAGTGAGGACGCTGTCCATTTCTGAAGGTAAGGGTTGCAGATCTGAAGGCTTATTGTTAGATCCAGCGGTGGGAAGGATAGATCTTGCAGATCTAGTCCTGTATGTGGCAGATCTAGTCTTGTATGTAGCAGATCTGGGGGTTTAGCACTAGATCCAGCTTGAGGAGTGACAGATCTGAGGAGATATTGATAGATCTAGTCCAGATATGAAGGGATAACACCAGATCTAGCCCTAGAGGCTGTAGATCTGAGGAGATAGTTCCAGATCTAGCATAGATCTGAAGGTTTGGCAGTAGATCTGGTATTGGAGGACGTAGATCAGGAAGGGAAGGACGCAGATTTGATTGGAGGCTTCAGATCCATCAGGTGGGACGCGGTCCCGAGGCCGAGACTATTGTGAGAGGGGGCTCACGCGGCGTTTTCCCGATGCAGCCATTTGGTTCATACGTACGGAGGGTTGAGGGGCTTGTGCTTCACCTGTTTCTGCGCCGTCACTAGCAGAGACAGCGTTTTCCATTTGTGAGGGTTTGCAGCTTGAGATCAGCCCCAGTACCAGCGCAGTTCATCTTCAGTCTTCACAACAGCTAGGACGCTGTCCTTATTGCAGCCATTTTTCTTGTATGAGAGCCTCATCACTTGCCTAGGGCAAGGATAGGTGCACTGATTCTGATTTACTCCTCTCTATGTACTTTCTGATTAATAAAATGGCTCGGTTTGCAGTGTGCATGTGTCATGATTCGGTGATCTGGTTCGGTATTGTATTTTCTATGTCATCCACAGCATGTTGTTTATTCTTGGTTATTTCCCTTTGGGGATATTACAACTAGACGATGCCTTTACGATCTCTAAGTTTGTAGAGATATGCATGCATTGCGGGGGTATACGTGATGGGAATGTCGTTGAGTTACTTGAGAATGTACATGTAGAGAACTTGAAACATGAAATGGAATGGTTTGGAGCATGAGTGGAATGTTGTATGGAATGAGTGAAGATGGATAATGAAATATGATGTAATGGAATATGAATGAAGTAAATAATGGAGTGGAATGGATCACAACTTATGAAATGGAGTGAAGTATGAGAAGTGGCCTGCAATTCATGATATGTATTATTCAATTGCAGAAAGACATCAAACTTTAAAAATATGGAATGGAAATGAGGTGGACCATGGAGTGAAATGAATGAAGTGTGGATGAATGAATGAAATGGAGTATGGATGAATGAATGAAATGAAGTATGGATGAATGAAATGAAATGGACCATAAGTGAAATGGATTTGCACTTATGATTTTGTAACAACTGCTTGCAGAAAAACAAATTTGAAAAGCTAAAGTGTCAGAAAGATTCTGATTTTCACTCTACCTTTTCTGTATAAACATGCTAATCAGTGATTAGTTTTCATGTTTATACTTTTTTTTTTCAATAAAATGACTTCAGAAAATTCAATTAAGTTGATGAAGAAGAAATATTCTTCTTCATTAACTTCACATCACTGTTTTCCTGGAACTTCTTGACAAATTCTTCTCTTGAAAGTGGCTTATGATACAGCTTCAATCTATGACCATTCACAAGAAAAGTGACCTCTTCTTCATCTATTGTCCTAATTTTTATTGCTCCATTGTCAAAAAATTTCACAATTTCATATGGCCCAAGCCAATGTGTTTGGAATTTACCTTGAAAATCTTTGAACTTTGAATCAAACAAGAGAGCCTAGTCACCTTCTTTGAACTTCTTTTCCTTGATGTACTTATCATGCCATCTAGTCCTTTGTTGCTAGACTATACTTGTTTTTTGAACTGCATCTTGTCTAATCTCATCCAATTCATTAATCTGCTCCAATCTATGCTTTTGTGCCTCTGTTAGATCAAGTCCTAGCTGAACTGCCATTTTGAAAGTTTGAATCTGGAACTCTATGGGAAAAAAAACTTGCTTTCCATAAAAAATTTCATAAGGAGTATGGCATGTTGTGCTTCTCCATGTAGTTCTATAGGCCCACAAGGCTTCAGGAAGCCTATCTACCCAATCTCTTCTATGTAAATGAATAGTCTTTGTTAGGATCCCTTCAATGACCTTATTAGTAGATTCCACTTGACCATTTGCTTGTGGATGATAAGGAGTAGATTTTCTATGCCTGATTTTGTACCTCTCCATCATTTGTTCCACTAGCCTTGATGTAAATTGAGCTCCTTGATCTGTAACAATTTTCCTTGGGACACCAAAACGAGTAAAAATATCCTCAAAAAGAAAAGTAACTACAGATGCTTCATTAGCAAAAAGTAATGGCTTGGCCTCTACCCATTTGGTAACATAATCGGTGCAAACTAATATACATCTCTTTTGTCTTGATGGAGGACTAATAGGTCCTACAAAATCCAAAGCCCATTTTTCAAAAGGTTCAATATGTACCTAAGGTTGTAATGGCATCTCACCTGAAGGAGAAGGTTTCCCTACCCTTTGGCAACTATCACACCTTTTGACATACTCTTTAGCATCTTTAAACAAGGATGGCCAATAATATCCTAAATTAAGGATCTTATAGGCTGTCCTCTTATCAGCAAAGTGTCCGCCAGAAGGTTCATCATGCCATGCTTTGAGAATCTCAGGCATCTCATCTTCACGAACACATCTCCTAATGATCAAATCTGGACCTGTCTTGTACAACTCATTAGCAACCCATGAATATTTTGCATTGTCATAAATGATTTTTCTTTTATCTCTTGCATTCATTATTGAAGGAAATTTTCCTGAAACTAAATAATTAGCAATGTCAGCAAACCAAGGAGTTTGGGTAGAAATTGCAAAAATATATTCATCAGGAAATTGATCTTCAACTGGAGTGTCATATTTGATGTTTTGGAGTCTAGATAGGAAATCAGCTACTGTGTTTTGTTTTCCAGGCCTATCTAGAATGGTAATATTGAATTCTTGTAAAAGCAATAACCATCTTATAACTCTGCCATTAGTAATTGATTTGTTCATTAAGTATCTAATTGCAGAATGATCTGTGTGAACAAAAGTTTCATAGCCTGTTATATAGTGTCTGAATTTTTTTATGGCATGAACAACAGCTAAAAACTCTTTTTCAGTTACAGTATAGTTTAACTCTGAAGGAGTCAAATTTTTACTGGTATAGTAGATGGCATAAGGAATCAGGTCTTTTTGTCCCAATACTGCTCCTAGAGCTGTATCTGAGGCATCTGTTGAAATATGAAAAGGTAACTTCCAGTTAGGTCCCCTTAAAATAGGTGTTTCAGAAATTTTTGTTTTCAGGGTCTCAAAGGCTAACTGGCAATCAGAATTCCATTTGAATTCACAATCTTTGGTAAGTAATTTGAAGAGTGAAGATGCTATCTTGGTGAATTTTTCTATAAATCTTCGATAATACCCTGTAAATCCTAGAAAAATCCTAACATATTTTTGACAACTTGGAATAGATAAGTTAGAGATGACTTCAACTTTTGACTCATCAACTCTAATCCCATCCCCTGAAATGTGATCTCCTAAAACAATTCCTTCAGTAAACATCATAAAACACTTCTCATGACTAAGTGAAAG